>QAPG01000507.1:0-19973 GCA_004366825.1 Colletotrichum spinosum
TATTAATTATAATATTTAGAATAATTTTATTAAAACTTAGTCTAATATACTAATAGTTTTAATTATAATAGTTATAGCTAGATGTCTCTATACGTATCTTATAATTATCTTTTTATAAGTAGCCGTATAGATTTTAAGGAGATTTTAGTTCTATTATAAAAGTATAGTTATAAAAGAATAATAAATTATAGAATACTTAGTTTTTAGCGTTCTATTTTATTCTATCTTAAGAGGTTTATTAATGGTCTTAATTTTATAACCTTAGTAGTTACTTTTAGCTATATATATTAAGCTTTAGTTTTAATAAAGCTCTTTCTATATAGATTATTACTATAAAGTCTTCTATTAGTATAGGATTAAATATTAGAACTAGAGGTATAATTATCTATAATAATATATAATTTCAATACCGTTTTAACTAGTTGTAAGCTAGTATTAATATGAATACTATTATTAGGTAAAACTTATAGTTAAATCTATATATAGGGTAAAGAGCTTAGATATTATTCTAGGTATAGAGCAAAAGTAACTAAATAATATCATTTAGAATAAAATATTCTTTTTGATTATATAGATATAAATACTTATAAAACTAACTTTTAGCTATAAGTATAAACTAGTAATATTTATTTTGAGAGGTTTTATATATTTGTAACTTAGAAAAGGCTACTAGCTACTTAAAAACTAATTAGTAAGAATAGCCCTTTTATAAATTCAATTAATTAAAATATTGAAAAGAGTTAGAAAACTTACTTAATACTTAGATTGACTATTTGTTATAAATATTTACTTAGTAATTTTAATTACTTATTTAAATCCTATAATGAACTTAATAAAAGACTTATATAAATAAATAGTAATATATATTGAGCCGATAGAACTTAATAATATATAAAAGAAAGATTTCCAAGGTTTATTTTAATATTAAAAATTAGAAAGAATCTTAAATAAAATAGTAAGATTAAAAAGAGGGAAATTAAAAGTTTAATTCTTTATTGAATAAAAGAATTAACCTAATATTTATAATATAAAGACAAATACAGATATTATAAAAGTAGAGGAAATAGTAAAGAAATTTGAAGAGAAAAGCATTTAAAAGAATAATGAGTTAAAAGAATGACAGGAAAATAAGGAGGTATTATTATATTAATACTAAATACTTTTATTGAGAAAGTAACCTAATAAAGCTAAGATTAAAGTTATAAATAGAAGGTTAAAATCTAATATTTCTAATCAATCTTAGAAAAGGGTTATTATTAATATAGTTTCTTGGAACTCCCTAGGAAATTAAAGGATTCTAAGAATAGGAATTCTCCTTGAAATTATAAGATAATTTAATAGAAGAATAATTAAATACTATTTAAAATTAGAATACTTTCTTTAAAAGATTATGATAAATAATTTCCAATATGATTTAGTATAATAATAGAACTATTTAATAACTATATTTTAAATAGGTTTTTAAAGTAAGTGAATGAAAGGTATTTCGCTTTAAAGCAAACTTTCTAAGTCTTTTCTGATATAATAAATATTAGGAAAATACTACTATTAGTATATTGGATAGAAACGAATATTTTCCTTATGTATTAATATTTCAAACCTAAATACTTCTCATAGCTTTTTATACTTCTTTATATTTTATTAAAATATATTAATACTTTATATTAAGTATTACTTGTTATAATTAATAGCAAGATAAACTATATATAGAAATATAATATAAATTTCTTTCTGCTAATAAGGAAGGTGAAAATTTAATATTTTCTAATCACTTTAAATACTTATAATTTATGGAAGTAAAGTATCTTCTAATAAATATGTAGTATTAGTTAGTAATTACTTTAAGACTTATAATAATACTGAGAAATAAACCTTTTAATATTATTAAAATATCATAGTTCCTAAAGGGATTAAATCTCTCTTCAATACATTTTAAAGACATTATTATTATTATTTTAAATTAAGAGTTCAATTATACTAATAATATTAAATAAGTTAAACTTATCTTTCTTACCTATTTTTAGCTATTTATATATAACAACTTTAATATTTAAGCTATTCCTTTCTTTCAAAAGTTAAGAAATTTATTTCAAACTTTAAAACTTTACATTATAATTTAATAGTCTTATTAATACTACTTTAAATATTAATTATACATATTTCACCAATTTAATTACCTTAAGTATTAACTAATCTTATTATAAGTTGGATAGGAAATACTTAGGATAAACCCATATTTTATATATAAAGCTTTATAGTTCCTAGTCTTTTTAATTAGAATTAAAGAATTAAATAAATATATTCTATTTCAGTTAGAAATTAGTAATAATATATTATTTGTAAACTAAATATTTAAAGAGAAGAAATGAAAAGGTAATATAATAAGTAAATATTATGATAAGGCTAATATAAGAATAAAACGACAGGATAATTATAATTAGGATTATATAGAATAATATAAATATATTATTTAAAGGAATATTAGATATTGGAAAGACTCTTACTATTTTAATAACCTTTTTAGATATTGATAATAGTTTTAGTCTTTTAGGTTTAAAATAAACTTTTAAATAATAGTTAGTATAGAACAATTCTAATTTAGTAAACTAGGTAAGATTTAATAAATCTATTTAAAATATATAGTAAGGTCTTTAACTAGTAAAGTAGACTTTAGCTTTAAACTTTATTTTAAGAATGTTAAAATAGTATTAATTTCTAATATTTAGTTACTTTTGCTCTATACCTAGAATGGTATCTAAGCTCTTCACCCTATATATAGATTTAACTATAAATTTTACTTAATAATAGTATTTATGCTAATACTAGCTTATAACTAGTTAAAATGGTAATGAAATTACTTATTATTATAGATAATTATACTTCTAGTTTTAATATTTAACTTTATAATAATAGAAGATTTTATAGTAATAATCTATATAGGGAGAGTTTTATTAAAACTAAAATTTAATATATATAGCTAAAAGTAATTATTAAGGTTGTAGGTTTAAGAACTTTTTTGAACTTCTTAAAGATAGGATAAAATAAAATACTTATAAGAATTAGGTATTTTATAACCTATTATTTTTCTATATCTTTTATAATAAAACTAAAATTTCTTTGAAATCTATATAGTTATTTATAAAAAAAGAATTATAAGATAAGTATAGAGATATCTAGTTATAATTATTCTAATTAAGGTTATTAGTATATTAGACTAGGTTTTAATAAAATTATTCTAAATATTATAATTAATAGGTAGTTTGTAGATATTTAAAAGGAAATTATCTAGTTATCTTATAAGCCATTATACTAAGCTAAAGATTTTAGAGACTAAGTGTTAATTAGATAATACTTTAATATTAATACCTTATTATAATACTAATTACTAGATACTTTAGAATATTATAATAATATAATTATAAGGGTTTTAAAAGCTATCTAGCTATATTAGAAGTATTTATATCTATATAAGTATTNAATATATTAAGATTATTTACTAATAAGAGTAGGTTAAGTCTTACTATACTTATATAGAAATTGTGAGTTGGTTTGTATTAGTAGTAGAGAACTTTTATATTAGTAATATAAAGTCTTATTTTAGGGGTAGGTAGGGTTTAGTTTATAATAAGGATATTAAGGTTATAGATATTAAGGTTATAATGAATATTTGAATAGAGTACTTGTAGTTAGTAGTAATTAAATGTCTTAAGATATTTGAATTATATATAATTATAAAGGTATGAAGGTATAAAGGCGTGAGGTTATTATAGAAGGAGTTATTAGTTGTTTATTATTAAAAAAGTTGATATGGGGTGGATATGCTAACTACTATAGCTACAAGGGGTTTAATTCTAGATTAACTAGGGGCTAGCTGTAGTAGTTAGTAGGGGGGTAGGAGGGCTAAAGTTGTATTTTAGGGGGTAATATGTCTACTAATAGTCGCAGTAGAGAGCGAGCTATTAGCCCCTCCTAACTTTTAATATCATTAATTAATCAAATTAGTTTATTATTATTAGATCTAATAGAATATTAATAAGTAAATAGAAAACTGACGTAAATTAATATATTATTATTTATATATATAAATATAGTTTTATTTCTTAAGTAATTTAAAGATTAATTATCAGCTTTTATTCGAATAAGTTCTTTTTTCTAATACATAATGTAATCATAAAATAACTTATTAATTTCTATGCTCATAGTATTAAGAATGATAAATATTTAAAGTTAGTTTCTATACTTTGTATTATAAATATTCTATGAACTCTCTATAAATTTATATAAAGTAAATATATAAGAATTACAAAAGTTTAAGAAGATTATTATACCTTTAATCAGGAAGAGATTATTTGTAATAAGTTTAATTCTATAAATTATAATAATTTCATTACAAATATTACTAACAATATTGGTTCTTTTAGAAAGTACTTAGTAATATCTATATATCCCTCTATTATTAAATACATTAATTCTTCCGTTAACTAGAATATTAATAATAAGGAAAGTTTACATTTTTAAAATAATATAAGAAGTATTTTCTAACTATGTTAATAGATAGTATAATGAGGTTATATGGATTATTATTTATAGAAGACATATTAGAAATATAAGAAGACATAATAAAAGAAGATATAATTATATGAAGAACTAACTATTAAGATTCAATTACAATATTTAGTATTTTTATAAAATTGTATCCTTAAGAATATGATAATATAATGAATTATAGAAGGGTCTTTATATTTTATATTCCTCTACTTTAGTTTTACTAAGATGTAACTGTTTTTCTTTTTATAGTTTTTAATTAATTAATATCTTTATAAATATCATCTTTTTAACTTTTTAGATAATGAGAACTACTTTATTATAATTCATTATTAGAATGAAAATCTTAATAATAAGGAATTATCATAAAGTAATATAGAAAGCTTAAGATTCTATTAGACTTTTATAAGGATTTCCTAATAGAAATTATAAGAATATCTTCAGAATTTCCTATTAGAAATTATAAGGATTTCCTATAGGATTTCTTTAGGATTTCTTATTAGATTTTCTAGAGAACTCCTAGTAAGAATCCTTTAGAAACCTAAGTAGATTGTTTAAACAAATAGAAGGATTATTAGCTTTTATAATATTATAATAATGCTTATTTCATTTATTTTTAAAATATATTTCTATTTTCTAAAAGAGTCAACTCCTTTTCTAGATATTATTATTTAAACTTATATTATATAGAAAGCTACTAAAGAAACCTTCTATAAACATACTAAGTATACTCTTCATACTACTTTAGTAATATATAATAATTCTAATACTTCTTATATTATAACCCTCTTATTCTAATTCGTTATATTTATACAATAAGAGGAAAATAATTAGTAAGACTTATATTACTTTTTTTTATCAAGATATACATTCTTGAACTTCTTTATAACTTTGAAGAGTTTAGATCTGTAGTTATAAAATTATATTTTGAAAACCTCCCTTATATCTCAATAGAATAACCTACATCCTCTTTAATTATTATAAGAAATACTTTTATTTGAAAGATATAGAATATTAAGCAAAGGATATAAAATACTGAAGTAAATAAGACTTTATAATTCCAAATAGGTATATCTACCTTGATTACTACTTTTTCTTATGATATTAATATTTTATAAGTATTATAAACTACTTAAAAATAAGTATAGATATTCTTTAAATATTGTGAAATATTGAAATACCTATAATAATTTAAAATATCTCTGAAGAAAATCTATTACCTCAATATAATAATAATACAATAACTCCAAATCTTATAGTTCCTAACCCCAACACAAAACTTAAACTATTTAATAATATTACCTTACTAATTGAAAATTTCTAATTACTAGCTTTTATACTAATTATTAAAGAAGAATTAAAGATATTAAGTAATAAAGTAATATTCCTAAGGCTATAAATATAAGTTCTACATTCTATCCTTCAGTCTATATAAAAATCAAGTAGTATCCTAAGAATAAAAAGATATTTATAGTCCTATATAAATACTATAAATATATCTATAGCTATCTCTAAACTTGTTAATATATGATAAATATTGCAAGATACTTCTACTATAAAAAGTGTTAATTACCTGTTTTTTAAATAGTTAGTAATATACTACTTTAACTTTAAATTCTTCAGAATAAACTGAACACCTTACATTTTATAACTTATAAGAATAGCTTACCTCTTCTAGACTTCAGCTAAAAGCTTTATTTGATAATATACTTTATAGTTAAGGAATAGGTAAACATAATACTAGCATTTAACATCTATAAAGAATGTATTATAATACTTAGACTACTATTTGAAAAGTGAATTAAAAAAGAAGTTAAGAATATTATTACTAATAATATTATAAAGATCATTTAGTATAACCCCATCTTCTATAAGGATCAGAAATACTTTAAGTTCTATATTATTAATAAAGTTAAGAATGAAAATATTACTAAAATATATAAAAAGTTAAACCTTATAATCCAAAGCTTTAGAAATAACAGCAAGTTTGAAATACTAATAGTATGATATCAAACTTTAGAAATAATAATAAATCTAGAATACTAATATAATTACTAGTAATCTAAAAAAGGAGTTCGTAGTTACCTTTAGCTATAGCCCTAGCTCTCTTCTAATATAGTAGCATAGCAATATAACTCTATAATAACATAGAAACCTATGCCTAAATTAAAATAGAACTTATAAAACGTATTATTATTAAACTACTTTTATACTTCAAAAGATAATACTCTTTACACTCTATTATAATTATCATTAGACTATTATATAGTATTATTAAAACTAATACCTATTAGTAAGTAACTTGTTCTAAGTACTATAAGAAGTAATTATAAATAGAAATATTAATATATAACTTATACCTCCTTATCTTGTATTTTAAAAATACTATTTTTAACTTTGTAAGTATATAAATCAGTAATATTCTTCTCAAATACTACCTTCTTATATTAAAGAAAAATACAAAACTCTAAAACAAAACATTTAAAGTTAAATTCAAAATAGTCCCCTTAAAAGTAGTACTTAGTATTTAATAGAAATATTTTATTCCTTAATAGTAATATCCTTTATTTATATTACAAATACTAAGGGTTAAGGCTAACTCTTATGTTGATATATATAATACTTGAAGTACTTAAAAAGTATATATTACATAATATATATATATAATATATTGTTTATAGGTTTTTGTAGTGACGGGACGGCCGATTACGTAGCCGTACGCGCTTACGTAATCCCCAGAAACCATTCTGTAACAAACTATATATTCTATACTTTCTTAGTATAAAGATTACTAGCAAAGTAATAAAGTAGTAATAGTGGTAAGAATAATATATAATATAATTCTAAGCTTTATGAAGAAAGTATTAGAAGAATAGTAACAATAACAATGCCTACAGTATATAGCTATAATAGTTATACTAATGATAGTACAAGAGAAGTTATATTAATAAGGAATTATAATAAAAAGCTATAGTATAGGTTTAAGTAAGAGGGGGATTACTAGAAGAATAGCAATAACAATGATAGTATATAATTCTAGTAGTAGTATATAAGAAATTATATTAATAAGAGATTAGTAGTATATAGGAAGTTATAATAATAGGAAGCTACAATAATAGAGAAGTTAGTAGTATATTAGAAATTAGTAGTATACAAGAAACTATAGTAATAGATAGCTATAATATGACTTTAGATGAAAAAGAGATTACTAGAAAAATAGTAAAGTAGTACTAGTAATAGTAATAATTGATAAAGGACTAGTAGAATATAAGAGGCTTGAATAATAATAAGGATAGTATATAAGAAACTATATTAATAAGAGTAATATATAAGAAGTTATAGTAATAGGAGGTTAGCAGTATACTAGAAACTTTAATAATAAGTAGCTAATAGTAACAAGAAGTTAGTAGTAATAGGAGATTTCCATAATAAGATGTTAGTAATATATAAGAAGCTATAATAACTAGAGGTTAGCTATAAAAGGCTAGTAATATATAAGAAGCTTATAAGAGATTCTATAAATAGTACTATTGTTCTTATTATAGAAATAGAAGTTTAATAAAGATACTAGAAGTTTGGTTTAAAGACAAGGAGTATTAGAGGGTTAGTAGGAGGGCTAGGATGTATACTATAGAAATAAAAGGTTTTGAGATCTAGGAATAGTTTTATGAAATTATAAAACTCTAAAAGTATAGTCTATTTAATGAGAGAATATATTAGGGGATACTAGTAACCCCTAGTTAGGTTACTACTTGGTTATCTATAAGAGGGGTATTTAGGTTATAATAGCTAGAACCTTTATTTAAAGAGTTAGATTCGAATATATTATTAATTTTATACTTATATCTATTCTCTATATAGATCTATTACTTAGATACCAGTATATACTTCTGATATTTAAGTATATTGATAACTTTAAAACTTCTTTTTAAGTATTCTTAGTATGATTATATTTATTAAATATCTATATATTAAAGTTGCATAAATAAGTACTTCCCATCTGGAACTATTAGTCTAATAGTTTCGTAATTATTATAATAGATTCTTTCAATATCTCGAAGATTGAACTTAATATTTCAAAACAGTTTTGTTTAGTATTATAATTTCTTTTAAGATATATTTAAAACTAAGAAGTTCTATCTTACTTATTAATATTAGAATAGTACTTTCTCGAATAGCTTTCTATTAAGTTAGTTTTATAAATAAAGAAATAATATAACCATAGTTTAATTTTCAAGTTTTATTATAATTTATAAAAGAAGTATTTGTAGTAATTAAAAATATTTGAAATATCTTATTAATACTTCTTAGGTTTTCAAACTATAATACTAGGAATCCTATCTTATTGAAATATTAAATTATGTAGTTTATAGTATTTTAATATATTTAAGAAAAGTTCGTAGAATATTCTAAAAATAGAAAGTAAATAAATGAAACATCTAGTTATATTATAATTGAGATATAAAGAGTTAAACTAACCTTTATTCAGTACATATAAATTTCTCTAGATATAATTTGTCTACTACTTATAAAAAAGAATACTATTAGAAATAGTATTATTAGAATAAGTCTATATATAAAATTAAAACATTTAGTAATCTTAGTAATATATTTATTATAGACTAAGTAAATCTTCCGATACTTCTAATCTCTTATTATTGAAACTCCTTAGAAATATTTAATAAGATCCTATTCTTTCAGTTTATAAGTTTATGTTATACTTATAATAATCTTAAGAATATATTTGTAGCCGCTTTATAGTATAAAAGAAGACTATTATTTATATAGAATAAGATATAGAAATTTGAATTCTTATTTTTCAATACATAAAACACTTCTAAATATTATAAGAAACTTTAAAACTTTAGTATAATATAACAAGCCTTATATTAAAAACAAGATATATCCCAAAATCAATAAGAAACTTACTTAAACTCTATATATTTTCTTATAATTTGAAATTTATTTAGTAGTTCAACTATCATTAAACAGTAGTAAAACTCTCTATAATATCTAGAAATACATTAATAATATTAAACTATAAGACTTTCAATTCAAATTATAGTATACGTACTATAAATACCTGAAGGATTTGGGCAGCTAGTTCTACTATATATATAGTCTATAATATATTAACTAATTATATATCTTTTTATATATAAATCTTAATTTTATATTACTTTAGATAACCATTTTTATCTATCCTATAAATGAAATCTGTTTAAACGAAGAGCTTAATTTAGTATTCTAGTAATTTATTTCTTATTCAATATGTTTCTCTTTTAACTTTATAATCTTAGTTCTTATTATTTTAATAAAAGACTTTTATAGTAGTTCTAATAAATTAGTAATATTGGTTTAAGTTTTAGCAGTATAACTAGCTCAGTAATTTATAACTTAATCTTAGGAAAAAGATCTTTCTTCATTAATTCTATATTCTAACTGATAGAAAAGACTATTAAAAAGTTAAAACTATTTGTTCTAGTTTCTATTACTAATTCATGAAATAGGTATTAGTAAAGCTATCTTATTTATATTCTATTACTAATTCATGAAATAGGTATTAGTAAAGCTATCTTATTTATATTCTATAAAATATAAAATACTACTATTATAATCTCTCGAAAATGTTATATAATTATTAATATCAATTTTAGCTAAAGTTACTATTATAATCTAGTCCTATATAATTAGCCTAATTCGTAAATCGTTAAAAATACTATCCTAATCTATTTTGATCTAGAACTATATTTTAATCTTCCCTAAATTAGCGAAATAGAAATCCTACACTTTTTTAAAATAAACGTGTTTTTTAGCGAACGAGATCTCTAATCTAAATATACTATTTAGGTTTCAGGTTTTTAGTATATTTCCTAAATTCTAATTTCTACTAAAAACCATTTTATCTAATGAAGACTAATTAGAGAACTAAACTAATCCTAATAATTAAAATATTAAATAAAATAGAATTATACCCTTCTCATTGATTTTGAAAACTAATTCTAAACTTAACTTGATATATTGAATTACTTCTGATACTAATAAAATAGCTAATAGAAGAGCAATCTTTCTATTAAGCATTCTTGCTATTTTAAACTTTCTAAGTACTTAAAAAATAAACCTTTCTCTTTTCTTAGTAATAAATCTAACTAGTTGTTTTATAAATCTTTCTATAAATACTTTATATAAATCTTACTTGAAATAAAATCTTATAAGCCTTTCGCTTTATATAGAGAATATTGAATATCTAGCTAGGACTTATACTCTAGCCCACTTTATACTAACTACTAAAATTATAGTTGATTTAAGTCTTTGAAAATTATAGTATAATATCTCTAACTTTAGAGTATCTTATTTAATAATACTATCTTAAGCCTTTCAAATTATTAGCTGATAATTATAATAGATCTTAATATATATATATATATATATATATATAAGACAAAGTAGGCCTAATAAGCTACTTCCAATATATATTTAAAATATTTCGAATTATTACTAAAAACATTATTTCTAAATACTAGATTTTCTTTTATTCTTTCAATCTTACATTTCTTAGTTATATTTATAATCCTTTCTTTTTAAAAGTCTTCTGTGATTAAACTTAATTATAATTATTTCAAAGAGGCTAAAGAGGGTAGTAGAATTACTTTTGTTCAATACTAATCTATTCAAGCTTTTATACAAATAGCTATAGTTCTTAAAATTATTAATAGTTAAAATAAAGTCAGTATTTATATTGAGGTTATAAGGGTTAAATATAATGATAGTAAGTAGATCTTATTATCATTATTATTATTATTTATAGTAATATTATTATAGAGATAGCTATTAATTTGAATATGTTAGAAGTAGCCATTGATCTATATTCTAAGGATAAAGAGAGGATTGGTCTATAGTAATCTATTACTCTCTTTTATATATAAAGTTAGTATTATTAAAATATACTAGTAGTATTATTAGTAACTAGTTAGTATAAGTCAATATTAGAAGTATTATTATAATGAGTTTAATACTTCAAAGCTACTACGAAGACTATTATGTACTTTATATTGAGTTCTAAATGAGTTTTAGGTTTAAACTAAATATCATACTACTAGATCTTTTTGTTATATTTGCCTTTAGAAATATACGTAGGCTATATTATGTCACTAGGTTTTCTTTTCTATTATAGAGATTGTATACTAAATATTATATAAGGCTACTTACTAAATAGGGAGATGAATATATAATATACTAAAATAAAGTCTTATTTCGTTATATTGAATATTCAAATAACAATAACCTTTTAGAAAGTAAAGATTTAAATCTCATAGAGATTATAAATATTTAAAATATAGTTTACTAAATATCTAATATATCTCCTTAGGTTAAATTTAAATAACCTTTTCATAATACTTCATCCATAATAATTCTTAAACAAATATACTTAATAGCTATAAGTAGGAATCTATCCCTAGTAAGATTATAAATCTTAATGAAAACTTGGAATATACTCTAGTATTTACTCATATAAATACTATATATGTTAAGCCTCTTTAACTTTATATAGTAAGCTCGATTTCTTTAGAATATAAAGACATATGTTATTATGAGTTTATCTTAAGGGTAATATACACTATATGTAATCTTGCTATATGGGTGTAAAGTAGTATTCTAGTTATTTATTATTATTATTATTATATTATATAGTATATAATATTATATAAAGCTTTAGATTTATAAAATAGTAATTACTTACTAAATACTATATATTTAGCTACAGATAGCGCTAGGTACTTAGTATTTATTACTAGTAAGATGTAGAGGGTATATTACTTTATATATAGTAATGCTATAATTACTTTATACTTCACATTTTAGTGTAACCGATAGCTATATAGTATAGCTATTATTTAAATGAATTCTACTTAGAATTTGAATATTAAGTTAATACTTCCTAGTATTTTAAGTCTCTAAATAACTAGTTCTTTTCTAATATATCCATTTATTCTAATTAGGCTTTTAGTATAAAAAGAAATAGCTCGAGATTAATTCTGTACTCTATTACTCATATTTACTAACTAGTTTCTCTATTACTTATTATTACAGCTCTTTCAAAATCTTATCAAATCTTATATCTTAAAAAACCCTTTTTACTTTACCTATCTTTTGAATATTACTACTACTTAAAAAGCTATATTATAAGTTTTATTAAGTAGTATAAATATAGAAAACCTAAATACTTTTCTTTAGCAATAAATACCTAAAGCCTATCTATATAAGCCTTAGGAAAGTTGAATTAATCTCAAGTAATATAGTAAAATAGACAAATTCAATATAATTCTAAAGTTTATCTAGAAATGACTTATTAAGAATAGGTTTTTATATAATAAAAGTAGTCCACTTACTTTAATCCTATAAGCTTTACCCTTTAAGTATTAAAAGCTGAATAGTTAGATTATTCTATTTAAAATATCCTATTTGAAAATACTATATATGAATTCTATTTAATTATGTTGATAGGAAGCTTATTTTAGAGCGTAGTTAAGAGAAACGTATATTGAGAAATTCTAGGATAACATATAGACGACTTAAATAAGCTATAGAATAAACTGAAACTAATTTATATTTAAAGAATATTAACTTATACTTTCTAACTAGTTATTATATAATGATAGATTAATTAATTAAGCTAGATTTAAAATCATAATTCAAATTGATATACTAAGCTTTAGTCCTATTAAGAATAGAATTTCTAAAATAATATTAATATAGAAATCTCTAATGTAAATAATATTATTGAATATTAAATCTGATATGCTCTACTCTTTAGAACTAATAATAATATTCTTAATTATCTACTTAGTTTATCTAATTATAAGGAAGTTAGCCAAATTATATTAAATAGTGTTTATTCCTTCATTCAACTTAAAGAGTCCTTCCTCAAAAAAGTCTATCAAGTTTGTAATTTAAACTATTCTTTAACTTTTAACACTTTTACTTACTAAAAGTAAGTTAATCTTTGAAATAGTTAGAAAAGTCCTAAGAAGGATTATAGTTAATTCTTTAAAAAGAAAGGAATTAACACTTACATATATTAAATTAGGAGATAGGCTAATAGCTCGCTCCCTACTACAACTATTAGTAGATATATTACCCCCTAAAGTATAACTTTCACCCCCCTACCTCTTTATTAATTATTATAACTAGCATCTAGTCTATTTAAAGCTAAACCCCTTATAGTTAAAATAGCTAGTATATCTACCCCACTTTGACCTTTTAATAATAAATAACTAATAGCTTCTTTTATAATAATCTTATAACTTTATATTTTTATACCCTAATTTCTTATAATTATTAATTTATAATTTAAATACTTTAAGACATTTAATTACTGCTAACTATAAATATTCTATTGAAATATTCATTACAACCTTAATATCTATAACCTTAATATCTATAACCTTAATATCTATAACCTTAATATCTATAACCTTAATATCTATACCCTTAATATCTATAACCTTAACATCTTCTGAACTAAACCTTACCTACTTTTGAAATAAGACTTTATAATAATAATACAAAGCTTCTCTACTAATAATACAAACTAACTTATAATCTCTATGTAAATATAATAAAACATAACTTACCTTTATTAATTAACAATCTTAATATATAAATTAAATATAATTAACATATAAAGAATACTTTTCTAGATATAAATACTCCTCATATAGCTTAATAATCTTTAGAACCCCTATAGTTATATTTCTATAGTATTTTAAAATATCTAATAACTAATATTACAATAATATATTAATATTAGAGTATTATCTAATTAACATTTAATTTCTAAAACTCTTAAGTTAATATAATCGTTTATTAAATAACTAGAGTATTATTTCTTTCAATATCTATAGGTTACTTATTAATTATAACTCTAAGAATAGTTTTATTAAAACTTAATCTAAAAGACTAATAGCTTTAATTATAAGAATTTATTAGTTTACAACTAGTAAACGCCAGTTCGTTCGCTATAGATCCCTCTCTTCTTATTAGCTCAAATAAGTAGGGCGACTACTTAATCACCCACCATCATAGCTTTAGCTACCTCAGTGCCGCATTTAACTTAACACCAGCAACACTCTCTTTTGTAGCCAAAGCGCGCAAGATGCAAAAAATAGTATAAAACGTAAAAGTAGTATAAAACGCAAAAGTAGTATAAAACGCAAAGTTAGTACAAAATCGTTTCTAGTTATATAAGTCTCTTTAATTACGCTAAAAACTATAAAAATACTATAAATAGTATTTCTCTATAAAAATACACTTTTTATTTAATATTATATTAAATACTTTAAGTTCCTATTATAATATATCTTTCTCTCTTTTTATTATCCTCTTCTTATTATCTTATACACCCTCTTTTTATCTTTATCTCTTCTTCTTATTATTATTAGTAGTTTTTATAATTTATCCTTCTATTTATATTATCACCTTATTTATTATTATAAATCCTTTAAAAGCTTAATTCTTAAATCTCTTAATTATGTTATTTATAAGACTATCTTTATTATTAATCTAATAGATCTTAAAAATCTCTTTTTATTTATATAGTTATTAGAATACTATAATATTAATTAAAAAATACTTCTCTTTAGTAATATATAATTTAATAAAATACTTATAAAAAGAAGAAGAATTAGTATAGATTACTATTAGTATTACTATTAGTTCATCTATTATAGCATCTACCACACTATAGCGCTATTAGGTAAATAGTTAGCCTGTATAGCTTATAGATACTACATAGCTATACTAGCTATATAGCTATATAGATTATATAAGCCCTATTTCTATATATATAGCCCCACACTATATAATATAACAATAATAATAGTAAATAACTAGAATACTAGTTTGTACTTATATAGTAAGATTATATATAGTATGTATTACCTTTTAGATTAAGTGATACTAATTAGTAGTTAACCTATCTATTACTACTATACTACAAATTAGTAAGAGGTATCTAGTGGAAGAAGTACTTATAATTTATACTTATAGTTTATAAGTAAAAAGATTATAAGATTATTCTATTTAGATATTTTAGACCCCTCTTATTCTAATACCCTAGCTAGGCTTCTAAAAAGTATATTAATATTTTAAAAGACTTTTATAAACCTTAAGTAGAGATATTATATTAAAAGTTGAAATTCTAATTAAATTAAAATATACTCCTTATAGTAATTTTAAAAAGTTTTTTAAATTTATACTTTAGATTATTACTTAATAAAACGTATTCAAGAAATATAATAACCCTCTTAAGCCTTATAACCTTTCTCTAATTATTAAATTTTATAATATTTCTAATACCTTATAGATATTTTAAATTCTCCCTACTTTAATATTCTAGCTAGAGAACTTTAAATTATATATTGAACCCCTTAAAATAAATACTACTAAGGAGTTTAACTATACACCCTTACCTTATTGAAATTAAAATACTCTATTCAGTATACTAATTTTAAACTTTTAGTATAGTTAAATAGAATATATTGAGTAAATATATTTAAAAGTCTATATAGCCTCTTGAGACCCCATATACCTTAAATAATAAAAGCCTTCTCCTATAGCCCTCAAGGCTTTATAAAGGTATATAATAACTACCCTCTCCTATAGCCCTTAAGGCTTTATAAAAGTATATAACAATTACCCTCCCCTATAGCCCTTAAGGCTCTATAAGAATATCTAACACCTGCCCTCTCCTTAGTACTTAATAACAACTCTAAAGACTACTAGAGGGCATATAGTAATACTACCCTCCCAAAATAATACTCTTATAGCTATATAACCACAAAGCTTTTAAATCTAAATAATACCCTATACCCCTTTAATCTCTAACATCTACTTAAAGAAATCTAAATAATCACTATAACTCCTATAATTATATAAAAAAAATAGATAGGTAATAGATTTAATAGTAAAAGAAAGCTATTAAAAAAACAAAGTTTTATAACTTGCTATTCAGGCTCTTTCATAATTAGATAATATTACTATAATATAAACAAAAAATTACTAGTATTAGTTTATCTATTATAGTATCCGCTATACTATAGCGCTATTAGGTAAATAGTCGGCCCGTATAGCCTATATATACTATATAGCTATATTAGCTATATAGCTATATAGGCTATATAGTCCCTATTTCTATATATGTAGCCCTACGCCACATAATATGAAAATAATAACAACGAATAACTAGAACACCAGTTTACACCCATACAGCAAGATCCCATACAGCATGCATTACCCTCCAGATTAACTAATAATTACTAGTATCTTTAGATATTTAATTACTTATTTAAAAATAATAAAATTATATATCTTATATTAACTCCTATAGTTATATTATAAACTTTAGAAGCTAGTATACTTTATATAACTCTTTTTAATTTAGTAGAAGAAAAGTAGATAATATTACCTTTGAACTTAAAAATATCATTATTTATTATTTCTCTTTATTCTTAAAATAACAATAAATTCTAATTGAAATATTGTATCTTTATTATTAATAAAAGACTTATTAATAAAAATATAGAGTTTTATCTCTTTTATATCAGTAGGGATAAATATTAAGTCTTACTTTAAATTATTTATCTACTATATAAAATACTGATTGAATTTCTTAATATCTTCTTCTATTAGGTTTTAATATTAAGTTATAATAAACAAGTTA
This sequence comes from Colletotrichum spinosum, assembly GCA_004366825.1. NCBI lineage: Eukaryota > Fungi > Ascomycota > Sordariomycetes > Glomerellales > Glomerellaceae > Colletotrichum > Colletotrichum spinosum. The sequence goes on from QAPG01000507.1 coordinate 17,267, forward strand.
AAATATACTTCTAGTTAGTATATAGAAGTTATATATACTTCTTATACTTACTATTTAATATGTACTAACTTCGTTTTATTAGAAGTATAATTAATAAGTTTAACTTTCTTACTTTAACCTTTTTAAGTAAAAGTTATATTATTATTATCCTTAAGGGTTATTATACTACTATTAAAAGTAAGAAGCTTTTTAAATTATAAATATTAACTTTAGTTTTATTATAAATCCTACTTACTAGAACTCTTCTTCTTTTTTATTATTAAATTTAAATAAATAGAAGCTAAAAGTATTATCAGTTTATATATTTATAATATTAAAGTATAGATTATCTACCCTAAAGATTATAAAGTATAAATTATATACTAAGATTTCTATTCCTAGTCTCCCCTTATAGTAATTAGAATATATTATATATTAATATATACCTAATTCTATAAGGCTATATAATAATTAGATAATAATAATAATAATACCATCTAGATATATTTATTATGAACTAATAAGTAGTTTTATTAAGATAAGGTGGTTTAGTAGCATTTCTACGTATATATATACTTAAGTAATATTATAGAAGTAGATTTCTATACGAATATTAAAATATAATATTACTAATAGTATTAATATAAAGTAATAGCTAATTTATTTTATTATTAGTAATTATATAAAGATATTAGTTTGCTCCTAATTGTTAAATCTTTTAATAATTAGCTATAACTTCTTATATTATATATTATTAGTACTTTTGACTTTATTAATAAACCTAAAGCTAAAAATTCTTATTTGCCTGTATTTATAAATATCAAAATACTTAAAATATAGTATACCTTTTACTAATAAAGTCTCCTATGTTTTAGTATATAATTCTTCAAAAGGCTTACTTAGTATTATTATAAAACTATATTAGTAGAAGTTAATAGTTTTAACTAATACTTCTACTTTTTTTACTATAAAGTAGATATTATTATATATAATATTAAAAAGGTTTACCTCTATAATAAAAGTATTATTCTTATATAGTCGTCTTTATTCCTTTAGTTTTTCTTTAGGTATTATTCCTACAATTCTTTCTTTAAGTAGAACTTCTCTTTTAGTTTTATCTTTATAGGAATTTTTATTATTACTCTCTTAGGCTTAAAACTAGTAGTATAATTTAATTATTATTATTTGAAAAATATTAAGCTTACTTTCTATCTCTATAATATATATCTCGCTATTAATTAAGATAAGCTTAAAAGGTTTAATTTAATCTTAGTATTCTTAATAAATATATATGTCTAATTATAATAAGGATTAGTAGATAGATATAGTAGAAGAATTATTATATATACTTAAAATATCTAAGATTTAGTACTATATATAGATTTTATATATTTCCTCTATCACTTTATAGTTAATTATTATATATCTTATTATATCTAAAAATAGTAGTAATAATATATTGAAGTATAGATACACTCTAAAGATATATAGGATTAATATAAAGCTATTAGGACTACTAGTATTATTAATTATTTTAGTTATACTTTAGAATACTTCTTTTCTTAATATTTCTAATATCTTATTATATATAGTTTTATAGGTTTTCTATAAGGAAGTATAGTATCATTTAATCTTACTAATATTATTATAAGTTTTAGTTAATATACTTTTTACTTTACTATTGATATTATTAGTTTCTTCTTGAAAGTTTTTAACAGTAAAGTTATATTCCGTATTAATAATAATTCTATCTAGAAAATCCTAATATATATCGATCTAGTATATTTTTAGTATATACTATATATTTTCTATAGAGATATTTCTTATAAACCTTATAGCTATAAATATTATTAATATATTAACTATATATAGTATAAGCTTATTACTATGAAGATATATAATATTAATAATAATCTCTATATTAAACTTATAGTTATCTTTAAAGCTAAACTTAAACTAATATAATACCTTACTATTTATTTAATATTAGTAGTAGCTTTTTAGAATTATTTTAATCTTACTAATAGTTATAATTTAGCTTATTCTATTAAAGATATTATTTAACTTTTAAATACTAGAATAACTAAATTTCCTATAGGATTACTATATTTCTATGCCTATAAAGAGATTAATAGCTTTATTATAAGGATTCTTTTAAATTAAAAATTATAGGTGTTTGTTATATCTCTTAATAGATAAAGATATTCCTTCCTATTTAATTTTACTATTAAAATTATTAAGATAGATTTAGAGTTAATTTATATTAAAGAAACTAAGGGGAAATAGGGTAGTTATTAATATAATATTAAAGTTAATATTTCTAAATAATATAAGTATTTAAACTATATTAAGACTTATAATACTTTATCTATCTCTAAATTTTATATTTATTTTTAAAGTAATCTTATTAAATTAAATATTAAGTATAAGTTTCTAAAAAGCTTTTAACTATTATATATTTCCTATAGATAGTCCTCTTATTTTTATATCTAGGAAGATACTTTTAAATATAATTTTAGAGAACTTTGAAATTATGAAAGTTTCTAGTTTAATTAGTATTATAAAGTAGTAATAAGTATAGTTTTAGAAGATTTCTATAAGCCTCTTAGGACTAATTATTCTGATTTTACTATTTATTATTATAAAATATATTATTCTCAAGTCTTCTTCTAATATTATACTTATATTATTATATAATACTTTTATAATTATTTCTATTAATATAATA
>QAPG01000508.1:0-19028 GCA_004366825.1 Colletotrichum spinosum
AAAGTATAATAACCCTTAAGAATAATAGTAATATAACCCTTATTTAAAAAAGCTAAAGTAAGAAGATAAAACTTATTAACTATACTTCTAGTAAAATAAAGTTAGTATATATTAAATAATAAGTATAAGGAGTATATATAACTTCTATATACTAACTAGAAGTATATTTCAACCTCTTTACTATAGCTTAATATTAAAACCTAATAGAAAAAGATATTAAGAAACTTAATAAATACCTCATATAGTAAATAAGTAACTTAGAATGAAATTTAATATTTATCCCTACTAATATTAAAAGAATAAAACTCTATATTTTTATTAATAAATCTTTTACTAATAATAAAAGTATAATATTCTAATTAAAATTTATTATTATTTTAAAAATAGAAGATAATAATAATAAAAATAATAATACTTTTAAACTGAGAAGTAATATTATCTACTTCTCTTCTACTAAATTAAAAAAGATTATATAAAATATATTAGCTTCTAAAGTCTATAGTATAACTATAGGAGTTAATATAAAATATATAATCTCTATTACTTTTAGGTAAGTAACTAAATACCTAAAGATACTAATAATACTAATAGTAGTTTATACTAACTTATACTCCTTCTATAAGTACCTTATTAAACTAAATACTATAAAAAAGAAATACCTTATAATCAATATTATGGCGTTAAGGTAATTATATAAGTAAAAGGAGATCCTCAAGATCTAGTAGATTAATAGTAAAAACAACTTTACAGATAGTATAACTAAGGGATCTAATAATTAAACCTTTAAAAACTTCATAATAATAAATAAGGCGATAATATAAATAGAAAGATAAGTTATAAGAACTACTAATAGTAATAAAAAAAAGAAATAAAAATAAAAAGAAAGTATATAAAGTAGAAAAAAAGCAAGAGATAGAAAGAGAAGTATATTATAATAAAAGCCTAAAGTATTTAATATAATATTAAATAAAAAACGCATTTTTACGCCGAAACGCTATTTATAGTATTTTTACAGTTTTTAGTATAACTAAAAGGATTTATATAATTAGAAGTAATTTTACACTATTTAATATTTTATACTATTTTTATATTTAATGCTACTTTTACGTTTTTATGCTATTTTTACGTTTTATACTATTTTTAACATTTAATATGCTTTAGCTATAAAAAAAAGTATTACTAATATTAGGTTAAATACAGTACTAAGGTAGCTAAAGCCGTAGTAATAGGTGACTAAGTAGTCGACCCACTTATTTAGGCTAATTAGAATAGAAGGATTATTGTACGGATTTATCTTTATATTACGTAACGCATATACGCGTGCTGTAAACTGAATATAGACATTACGAATAGAAACAACTAGTTATACACTATTTACACAATCGATCGATTACAACGTTTACTAGTTATAAACTAATAATTAAGATAGATAACTTTTATTCTATTATTAGAGAACTTAAAACTACTATCTATATTAACTTCTTTAATTCTCTTATTACTATTATTACTATTAGTTATATTAATAAACTCTTTAAAAACTAAATTAACTTCTTTAAAGCTTTTTAATCTTAATAATTCTCTCTAGATAAATCTATTCTATTTATTTATAAATAAGATAAAGTATTTAAAGTAAATAAAAGTTTCTAGTAAGATACATCTATATAGGTTTAAACTAATATATTTAAAATATTTAAACTTTTTTAAAACGTTTAAAGTTCTATTAACTTTATTAGTAGGCTTACTTCTAAGACAAGCTTTATAAGTAGGTAGTTTATTACTTTTAGAATATTTATAATTAATATTATTTATTATCTTCTTAATTAATTTAAGAATATTATTAGTATAGCTTATCCTATTATATTATAATTTTAAATTATTAATATTAGTAATTTTAATATAAAGAACTAATTACTTAAGTTAAATAGAGACTTTAAATTTATAGAAATTATTATCCTTAGTTCTTATAAGTAAGGATTTTCTCTATTTAATATTATGTAGTATAAGTTTACTAATAAAGATAGATAATGTTTCTATAGAATTAAATCTGAACTAATTTAATAGATTAATACTTAGGTATAATATAAATTAAGTATTATATAAAAGATATTTAATATTATTCAGAATAATCTTTAAACTATTTGTAATAGTTAAAGTAATTTCTTTTGTATTTCTCTACTTAATAAGTAAAAAAGTCTTAGTTTTATCAATTAAAAGAATATAATTTTTAATTATATAAATAGTAGTTTTAGTATTAATAAAGAATGAAAGAGTTTCAAACTATTTTATAGAACTCCTATTTTACTAAATCCCCTTAGAAATTAGAATACTTAAGGTTTTTCAATAATAATTCTTTTAAGAAAGACTTAAATTAGAATTATATTTTCAAATTTAATATCCTCTTTTCTATCTTTATCGCTTTTAACATTCTTATTAAATAATATAAAATCTTTAGTTATATTATTAGAAATCTCTTCAACTAGTATTAAAATAATATTAATTAAATTTAAATTATTAATGTTATTTTCTTTATCTTTTTCCTTATTAGAAGGTTTAGAAAAACTCTAAGATTTTATCTAAATAGGAGTTTTCTTAAAATAAAGATTAAAATAGTTCTCTTTAGTATAATTAGTCTTTTTATAATAATTATAAATAATACCTTTCTATTTCCTTTAAAGTTTCCTTATAGCTTTAAGAGAAGACAACTTAATAACCTTATTTTTAGAATTCTTCTTAATTATAAAATTAACTAAAAGAATATAAATATTCTTTTTGAATTTATCTAATAGAATTAAAAATAAGAAATCTAATTTAGAAGAATCTTTATTAGATCTAAGATTCTAAATAATTAAGATAATAAAACCTTTATAACCTTTATCTAAACTATTTAAAATATAAATAATAATACCTTAATTGATAAGTTTAACTTTATTATAGAGATTATTATTAATAAGCTTTTTGATTTTATTTAAATATTCTTCTATAGATGTAAAGTTACTAAGAGTAATATTAAAAAGCTTTTTATAAATATAGAATGTATTAGAAAAGCTAGTTAGTTTATAAATTCTCTTTAAATAACTAAATATATTAAAAATACTAGTATTATTATTTAATAATTCTTAAAAGACTAGTTTTACAATTCAACTATATATAACTAAGAATCTTATAATATTTATTCAGATTAGTTGAAGAAATAAGCTTAGTTAAATCTATAAAAATACTTTTGATAATAAGTAAAACTTTTATAAAGATAGACTAAATATTATAATTCTAAGTCCTTTTTAACTTTAAAATAGAATATAATTTAGAATTACTCATATCTTTTAATAATAATTTAAGAAAGTAGAATAATTATCTAATAGAGAATTAAATAAGATTCTAAAGTAAGATTAAGATACTTAGAAACTAATTCTAGTAACTTATTATTAACTAGACAATTAATTATAATATAGCTTAATAGTTAATTAATAATTAATATATTTATAACTTATAGTAATCTAAAGTTTAAACCTTATGAGAAATACTTTTTCTATAAAGGTCTAAAAAAACCTAAAGTTCTAATCTATAAAGGTTTTAATAAGCCTAAAATTCTAATTTATAAACGTCTTAGTAGACCTAAAGGCTAGTTTATAAAAGGCTTTAATAAGTTTAAAGTATAAGAGATTTTTAGCTTTTATTATTTAACTATCTCTTTTACTAGCTTAGTAGTAAACCTCTTATTCTAATCAGTATAATCTCTTTATAAATTTATTTAGTATCAAACTGATTAATTAATAAGAAGAATTAGTTAGTTAGTTAAAATAAGTATAAGAAGAATAAGCTATAAGGCTTGAAAGAGATAGTTAAAAAAAGTTTAATATAAATAGATAAATAGTAGAAAGTTCAGGTTTAGTTAGTATAAACTCTAGTATAACCTAAATAAGCATTGATAAAGATAAGAATATTAATATTAATAATAGGTATTAATAGAGACATAATATAAAAAGAGAAGTTAATATAAAGCTAGGCTTATAAACTATTAAATTAATAATAAGTAATTAGTAAAAGGTTAAGAAGAATTAACAACTCTTAACTATTAAAAAAAAGATTATTTAGAATAATATCTAGAAATAGTACTAATATTAATATAAATAGTAATAATAATAAGAAATTCTAATTCTACAAAAAGTAGGGAACTTTATAGTATTAATATCTAAATAGAATTTATTTTCAAAAAGGTTAATATTATATAATATAGAACCTTTAGCTCTATTACGCTTAGGCTACTAAGTAGTCTATTTACTAAATATTCTAATATGACAGCTTAATTGATTTAGAGTATAAATAATTAAAATAATATAACCTTAACTCTAATAATTAACTTTCTATAATAAATAGAAAATATAGAGTTATAAGAGTAATAAGAAACACTCAAGCCCTTATTTACCTAAAATAGGTTATTAGGATAAATATAAGTAATAGCTAAACAGCTAGAACTCTAATGAAACTAATTACCTTTTATATAAATAATACTATAGAAGCTAATATTTCATTGAATAGAAGATATTTTGATTAAATAATAGAAGCTTATCATAATAATATATAATAAGAATAAGTATTAACGTTAAAAGGTAGTTTTCTATAAGCTATTGAATTAATACTATTAAATAGATATATATAAAGAAATATATAAAGTAGCAAAGTATTATTCAAACTTTTAATTGTATTAAATTAGATATATATATATAATCTTAACAATTGTATTATTCTATATAAATATTTACCTAAGTGGATTAATTTAAATATATAAAAAATAGGTAGAAAGTATCTTATAAAAATAAGAAATACCTTTATACAATAGTTAAAAGTATAATAAATCAATCAAATAACCTGTAAAGCTATTATAAACTTTCTATAACAAAAAGTAATTATTTAATATCATCTCTATAGTATACGTATTAGAAATAATAGGTTAGAGAGTAAATAGTATATTATTATAGTTATACTAAAAGTTTGTAATCTATTTAAAGTTATAGGCCTCTCAGGACCTTTTAAATGAAGTTATACTTAGTAGTCGGCTCTTACCTCATAAACCCTATAGATATTATTAATACTGAAGAACTATTTAAGTAGAAGAAACCGTAAGTAGTATAATAAAAGTAGTTAATATTATTATTAATAAACATAGAAAGTATATATAGGCCTACTTCTATTATAATTACTTCTTTAAGAGATTATAGTTATATAATACTAATACTAGCCAGCTAGTAATACTTACTACTAACTATTAATAGTTATTAGTTATTTATAGTTACTAGTAATAGCTAATAGCTAGTAGTAGTTATTATACTTAGTTTATATAATTAGAAGGTATATACCTACTAGTTGTAAATACCTACTATAGGATTCAAACCTACTACTCTTACTATAAAATAGTAAAAGCCAGCTAGACGTTCAACTACTACGCTAAGTAGGGAAATAGTATGTTATTAAATTTAATAAATTATATAATATAAAGCGGTAGGTTACTTTTATATAACCTAGGGGTTAATGATATTATTAAAATTAAATATTAACTTATTATTTATATTCTATTAGTTTGAATAGTAAGAAGTAGTGATAAGAACTTTTAACTCGTGCTATTTATAGTATTATTTATAGATTAGTTAATGATTTGAGTGTTAATAAAATATACTCCTTTCTATCTTAAGTATAACTATAAAGTAATGATACTAACTAAAATCCTGATACCTATATAGAAAGCTCAAGAATAAATCTTAATATATATAAAAAAGGAAGAATTATAATTAAAGTTAAAAATATTTATTCAATTAGATGGAAATAGGAAGAAAGCTGTAAAGATAATCATAAACTAATCTTAGAGAGTAATAGAAAGTTTTAATACTTAGTGAATCAATATCTTTTAGGATAAGAAAGAAGAAGTTAGAAATCTTATACTAATCTATAATATAAAAAAGACAGCTAATAAACTATTAGAAGATAAATTAGAAAATTAGTAAACTAAGTCTTCTTAAATCCTTTTACATATTTTAGACTCTTCTTTATATGAATCAGTATTTCTATTGAGAGAAGAAATTTGAAATTTAATTTATAATAATAATTACTTATAGAAGTATATCTAAATACCTATCAGGTACTCTAGACTATGAGATCTAGATATTTATAAGTTTAGATTAGAATAAGAATTAAAAACAATCTTTTCAATAGAAAGTAAATTCATAAGCTTTAACGAAAGAGAGGGTTTTAAGGAGTTTATAACTTTAAAAGAACATAATAATAATAAAGAAGATATACTTTTAACCTATGAGTACGTATACTTATTAAATATTTAAAAGATTATTAATATAAAACTTAAGGATCTTATATTTAAAATCTATCTCCTTAAGTTCAATCTAGAGAAATAAGTATTATATCAAGAAATATTTCTCTTGAACCCTAGTTTCTCTTTAAATAATAATTAGAAATATAAATATATATTTATAAATTTAAAGAAGTAGTTTTCTTTATTCTTTCCTTTTTATTATATACTTTATTAAAAGACTCAATTTTCTAGCCTTAGGGTTTGGAATTATAAATTCTAAGTTATTCTTCTAAGTTTTAAAAAGGAAAAGGTATAAGTTAGATAAAGGAATATCTTGTTTTATTATTTCTATTATCTTAAATATATAGAGAAACTAGTTGCACAATCCGAATATTCGATTTTGTTCTTTAAATTATATAGTTACTTTTTAATAGAGAAACTAAATATTTAGAATAATCTAATGAGAAATAAGAAATATAATAGAAAAAGGGTTTACTTATATTTATAAATCTACTCTTCATTCTTCATCTCTTTTACTTTGATATTACTTTTTTAAAATTAAAACTTAATTAAAAGTTCCTTATTTTATAATTCTCATTCTTATTAGCAATAATATACTTAAAAAGTAGAGTTTATACTAGATAAACCTCAGGCACTAGCGCGATCTCTATAAACTTCGTCCTATTTAAACTACTTAAAATAAAACTTTACACAATATATATAACTATATTTAATTATATATAATATACACTAGATTTTACCTTCTAATTATATATAATAATTAAGAGTCTTATAGTACTAAAAAGCTACCTAGCTAAAAGTATATATTAAAATATTTTAATATATCGCGAATATTAAGATATCTACTAAACATATTCTTCTTTTAATACTTAAGGGAGCTAATTAATAACTTATTTAATATAATACCTTTTAAGTAGAAGCTAAAGCTGTTAACCTATAGAATTACTTCAATTTTAAAGTAATTACTTACTAAAGCTTCTTTTTAAAACTTCCTTAAGAATTACTTTTAAGTAACTTTCTAAACATTAGGAAATACTAATAAGCCTTTAAAATATTTAAATTAAATATTCTTATAAGTTTTATTACTATATGGGTAAACTATAAGAAAAATTAATAACTCCTAATAGGTATTATTCTAGAAGTTTATATAAGAGATATTATAGACTTTACTAAGAAAAACCTAATAGTTTATATAGTTTTCTATAGTTTCTATATTTTTAAAATTTAAGAATATTAGAATAAGTAGTTAAATTAATTCTATATAATAATTTAAATCTTTAAATATATAGATAAAGTATTCTAGTATTAATATTATAATATAAAAGAAGATATAGTAATATAAACTACTAATTTCTATAATGTTTCTAGTATTATAGATAATTTATACTTCTAAAATACTACTTTAATATATTATCAGATATTCTAATTCTTTAAACTTAAGCGTCTTACTATAAGAATAATAACTAAAGTATAATTTGAAAAATAATAAGATATTATATATAAAGTTTAAATAGTTAGTTATACTCCCTCTATTATTAAAATACTTTACATTTATAATTTTATACTTCTATTAGCCTTTTTACTAATTAAATCCTATATATAAAATTATATATTTATATCTTATAGCTATTTAAACCTTATACTTCTAGATAAAATTATTTGAATTATTATAGAAGTAATATAGTATTTCTCTAAAGCCTTTTTATATAGTAAGATTAATTATAATACTTTTAATACTTTAGTAGAAATCCTAGCTATTACTTTAAATACTTAAAATAATAAGAAATACTTTTAAAACTTAGATAAATCCTTATACTTTCTAAAATATAAGTTAAACTACTTCTTAATATATTATTACTATATATATCTTTAGTTAACTTATAAGGATTAAGTACTAAATACTTTAATTAAAAAGAAGATTAAATAGTTATTTACTATAGATATAGACTTTTTAAGAAAGATTTAAAACTTTAGATAATAATAATTATATAACTAGCCTTCTAGCTAAAGTAGCTATAATACTATATAATAAGTATACTATAAAGAAAGACTTTAATAATATCCTCTCTAAGACTTTTTAATTTTTATTTTAGGCACTTTAGTTTATATTTTTTAAGATATAGAATATTTTATAAGTTTTTAAAGAATTCTTATAGGAGATTATATTTAGTATAACATAAAGCTTATATTTATTTAGAACTATAGAAATACTAAGATCTTTATAATAATTAGTAACAATAAAGAAGTTAGACTATATCTATATAATATCACTTTCTATATTATTCTAACTATAAACCTTATCTCTCTTTAATAATTATAAAAGTAAAGCTATTAGTAAACTATTAAGTTAAATTATCTATCTTAACTATAGAAAAATAATTATTCTAAAATTATAGCTATTAATATTTAATATAACTAGTAAGTCTTTAAAACCTATATATCTCATAAAAGATTAACTACTTTAGCTATATAATTAATATAATATAAACTTTCTCCTAGACGTCACTACTATTAGTAATATACTATAAATACTATTTGAAAACTTCTAAAAAGTAATAAATAGCTCTAATACTAATAGTTAGGATATTGTAATAGAAATCTTCTTAATTATTTTATCTTAGCTATATAAAGTATTTAGATTACTAATAGCTAGTTAAAGTATAATAGTTACTAGTTAACTTAAGAGGTGTATGAAATATATAATATTAATAAAGCAAGATATAAGATCTAATATATAGAATATAAGAATACTTTATATACTATTTCTAAGGAATATATTACTTTTAACTTCTACTCTTATTATTAAAACTATAGTAATTATACCTTAGTTTTGATATTTATAAAGAAAGTTACTAATTACTCTTAAGACCTTTCCTTTATAGATTATACTAAAGCTATTTATATAAAAGTCTTTACAAGCTTTATTACTCTTCTTAAGTATGAGTATAATATTAACGTTAAGATTTTTAAATATAATAATAAAGTCCTAAGGTATAAGAGTCTAAAGTATAATCTGACTTCTTAAAGTACATATTTCAAGCCTTCTACTCTATATACCCAAGGCTAATATAGAAGTATTAAATATATTAGAATAATTATTAAAATATATATAAGAACTATAAAGTATGAGAGTAAATTATTCTATAAATTCTAGCCTCAAACTTTATAAGTAGTACTATTTCTCTATAATCAAATACCGACTTATCTTTCAGGCTAGTAAATATTATAGTAGAAGTTTTATAAAATTACTTAAAGAAATTCATATAGCAAGGCTAGACTTAGCTTACTTCTATACTTATAATTATAAATGTTTTATTCTTATTATAAATATAAAACTTAAATATAATTAGTTAGTATATTTTAAGAAGTATACTTTTATTAGCTTTTTAGTTAGCTATATCTGAACTAATTAATATTAAGTATAAAACTTATTTTGAAATAAAATTATAATAACTTATAATATCTTTTTAATAAAGCTTTTTTTTAATAGGAATTTAGCTTTTCTATAAGATAACTTTAAATAGTTTAGTTCTAATAAAATCTCCTATTAATTATAAAAATAATTAATTATAGTAAAGCTGCTTAAAGTTAGCTTAGTTACTTATTTAAATTTAAGTAAGAAGTTTAATAAAGTAGTTAATATAATAAAAAGTATCTATAGTAGTTTAAAGTCTTATATCTATATAATAGTTATTCCTAAACTTTATAAAATACTATTTAAAATTATAAAGTTTATATTAATAACCACTCTAGAATTACTTATTATATTCTTCTATAATCTTATTTATATAAATAAGACTATAAGGAAGTAAAAAGCTTAGGCGCCTTTAGAAAGAATTAAATATAAGGGATAGATAAAGTATTATACTAGAATAACTAGGATATTCTTATTTAAAATTATTCTTTTAACTAATACTCTTTAGTTATATTAAAATACTTTAAAATATTTCTATATATAACTATAGAATTATATAAATAGTTAATTAAAAAGAGTTTTAGAAATTTAATACTCTTAAGGATTCTAAAATATAAATATTAAGACTTATAAGAATATCTTTTAACTATAAGGCGAAGTAGATATTAAGAGTACTTGAAGTATAAGAAAATAAAAATTCTTATTCTAGGAATCTTATAATAGAAGTGATTATTATTATTTATATCTTATTTAGTAGTATTTATTTATCTATATATTAAAGGTATAGTAGTAGCTAAATAAACTTATCTTAAGAGTTATATTAAATTATACTCTTAAAGTAAGGTTAGTAAGATTCTTATAAGAAACTTAAAAGTCTTAGAGTATTATTAAGTTTATCCTTATGAGTTTAATAAGTATAAATACTTCCTGAAAATTAAGGTTTAACTAAATATCTATAGAAATTAATAATTATAAGATAACTATAAAATTTATATAGTTATTCTAATAGGTATATTATTTTGAATCTTTATAGTAATTACTAACTGCTTTAAGTTTAAGCTATTCTAATATAATATAGTTAATGTTTTTATATATATAATATTCAATAGAATTATCTATATAGAAATATTATTAGATTATTAAATATTAAGCAAGATCTACTATTTTAATAAAATACTTTATAGCTTTTAGAAATCTCCTCTCCTATAGTAATACTATTTAGGAATAAGCTTTAAATGCTTTAGTTTTAAATTAGCTATAAGAGAGTTATATTACTAGCTTAAGAAGTATATTATCTTCTTCTTTTATCTTAATAATTATATATTCTTATTCCTTTTAGAAGATATATCTAAAATACTAATATTATTAATAGACTTTTAAAAAGATTATTACCTTAAGAGAAGTAAAAACTTATAGTAGCTTCTTAGTATTAAAGCTATTTAAAATTAAATAGCATAATAACTATAGCTCTTATAAGTAATATATATTAAAAAGCTCTTTAAGTACCTTATAAAATACTTATAGTATATTAAATAGTTTAAAACCTTTCTAAGAACTAAAAAGCTTTTATTATAATATAATTAAGTCTCTTATATAGAAATCAAATACTACTAATAAGATATTAGTTTTCTTAATTATATTACTATGATAATAACATTAGATATTATTGATATAGTAAGCTAATTATTATATTTTAATTATAACCTTTTAGATACCTACTATATAAAGGCTAAATAAATAATATAATACTTTAGCGAAATAAAGGATTTCTACCTCAAATTTAACTATAAGACTAGATATCTATTTAATAACCTTATAATTACTATAGATATTAGCTTTATAGATAGTAGTAATAATTAAAAGAATTCTTAAATATATATAATATATCTCTTTAGAAGCCTAATAAATAAGATATTATTATTATTTTAATAAATAAAGTGGAGCTTTTAATACTATTTTAAGCTACTTAAGAAGCTATTTTTACTAGCCGCCTTATTACTACATTCTAAGTAAACTTTATAATAAATACTTTTAGTAAAAATAAAGTCTTACCTCAGTATTTAAATCTAATATAATAACTAGTAAATAATATACTTTATAACTACTAAAATAGTATAACTATATATAATATTATAATATATAGATATCTATAACTATTAGTTATAATAAGAAACCTAGTAGACCTATTTTAAAATGAAATATATATCTTTAGGAGATTTTATAGCTAATAGTTTTATAAACCCTCTCTAGAATTATTAATTTAATACTTCTATTATTCAGATTAATATAATAGATTAATTAAACTACTTAAAGGTATAATAAGAAAAAGAACTTTAAGAAGTATTTCTAATAGTTAAGAATTCTAATAAAGTCTTAGGAATACTTAAAGTACTTTCTAATTAAATAAGAAGTACTTAAATAACTTATAAATAGTATTATTCTTCCTATTATAAGGGTAGAAGCTTAATAAGAACGACGGAATAATAATAAAAACCTCTTATAAGATATAAATAGAATATTTTAATTAGTATTATTTGAAAGGCTAGCCTATAAGTAGTACCTTTAAGACTAAAAAGGTATACTAAGAATAATATATTTAAGAGGTAGAATTTATACTAAATAAGCCTTAGGCGCTAGTACTATTTCTATTAGTTTCACCTTATTTAAACTGTGTAAAATAGAACCTTACGTAATATATATAGCTATATTTAGTTATATATAATATACACTAGATTTTACTTTCAAATTACATATAATAATTCTTAACTATATCTTAATATTCCTCTAGATATAAGAAAACAATTGATTTAAAAGAAGTTTAAAAAAAGAATTATGAATAAAAAGATAAATAGTATATATAAAAATAGTATTAGGAATATAATACTTTATCTTCTTTAAAAAAGATAATATTAAAAGAATAGCAGAAATTAAGACAAATTATTAATCATAGTTTAATATTTTTAAAGGTATAAGGAATCTTAGACTTAGGAATAAAGAAACTGTTATACTTATTATTGAATTAATAGCTCCTATTAGAATATATCTCATTATAACCTTATTACTTTTAAATTCTGATATAACTAAAACTATAGGTTTCTTAAATTCTATAGAAGAAGCACTTAGTATAAAGAATTCGAAAAAGAGAGATATATTTAATAAAGATTTACAAACTTAAAAATTAGTTTTATTATTATATATAATATATACCTACCCCTCATAATACCTATAAGATATTATATTCTAACTATTATATTTCTAAATAAAGAAACTATATATAATAATTAAATAAGTAATAATCTTTCAAATTTATTAATCATTAGAATAAATAATAGTTTAATAAATAAAGACTCTTTATCAAAATGTAAATATCTTTTCGATATAAAATAGACTTTTTTATAATCTTATAGACTTATAAGGATATACAAAAGAAATATTTGTATAATTTAAAGCTCCTTGTAAATTTGAAGCTATAGTATAAATACTACTTCAAAACACTTACTTTGAAAGATATTAATATAAAGGAATATAAGACTAATAACTATTTAGTAAATAAGCTAACCTTTAAGAAAGAATAAAAAGAATACTAATAATATATAATTAGTTTGACTAAAGGAATTAAGACTTATAAATTTACATTACGTATTACTTTCTTGAATATAAGAAGATTAATATTATAAATTAAGTTGAAAACGTCAACCTCTTTAAACTTAAAAGAATAAAAAGTATTAGTATCTCCAATCAAAGCAAAATACTAATATCAAGTTATAGTTCGGAGATCCTAATTATAGAAAAAAGCAATAATTAATAAACTGTAAAAAAGAAAGAAAGATAAATTAACAATTTATAAACTAGAAGAAATACTTTTATACGTCTAACTATGATAAATATATAATTATACTTAAAAGAATATTAAAACATCTTATTAATTACAGAAAGAGAACTCTTTTATCAAAAAGACTAATTATATCTCTTAAGTAAATTAATTGAAAAATAGTATATCTATAAGTTTGGAATTTCTTAAATAAATATTCATATCTATTAATAAGATTTTAATTCTTTCTTCAATATATTAATAAATATATCTCAACTTCTCCGAAGCTAAACAAGACTCTTTCTTTAATAGATACTTTCTCTAAAAAGAATATCATCTAACTTATAGTTTAAATCTATAAATATCCTTATTATTATTTAGATAATTATTCTGTTTATTCAATAGTACTTAATAAGAATCCTACTTAATCTTTAAATAAGTCTAATAGGGTTTCCTAATTCTAATAATTTATATACTTTAAATAACAACTGATACAATTAGTGAAATATAAAACTAGAGACCTCTTATGTATTCCTAAACTTATAAAATAGAATAAATCTACTTCTATTAATACGTTTTCAAAACTAACGTTACTAAGAATATCTCAGAGATTATAATAACTATCGTTTACTTTATATCATTATATAAAATAAATACCCTGAAAACCCTAATATTAACATTAAAGCTCTATAGGAATAACTTTCTTACTAGTTTATATTGGAAGAACTAATAGTAATGGAATATTTATTTAATTCCTTCTATATTATAATTATTAGAAATAAGTATACTATAAACTAAGATAAACTTATAATATATCTAGCTAGACTATATAGTTTTATTAATTACATTGAATAGTAAAAATACTAATTTAAGAGATTTAATCAATACGTTTCACTTAAGTTATGTAAAAGCATATAGTAAATGTTCTAATTTACTATACAGATACACCTAATGGTTCTAAAAAAGAGGTTAAATAATATAATTCATAATATAATTAATAGTATATA
Organism: Colletotrichum spinosum; assembly: GCA_004366825.1. Classification (NCBI taxonomy): domain Eukaryota; kingdom Fungi; phylum Ascomycota; class Sordariomycetes; order Glomerellales; family Glomerellaceae; genus Colletotrichum; species Colletotrichum spinosum. The sequence goes on from QAPG01000508.1 coordinate 14,553, forward strand.
AAGAAATACTTTATACTCCTATTCTTCCTATCTAGATAAGGTAATATAATAATCTAAATAGATCTCCTAATAGACTAAACATAAACCTATATATAATGGTATAATATATAATAACTTAATAAGTATAAAAAAGATAAATTTATTAATATTTTGAGACTTATAAATCTATATATAACAAGAAATAAGAGAAAGCTATAATACTTATTAATTTGATAAACTTATATTATACTAGCTATATATTATTCTAAATAAGTATTGATATTAATATTTCTTAACTAAATACAATAAGTCCTTACTATAGCTGAAATTCCTTTTAGAAGATATAGCTTTAAATATATAATAAGAACTTGGCAGGCTAAACTTACCTAAGAATTTCATAACTTATTACTATTTAAGAAAACGCTTATATTAAATAGAATAATATAAAACGTATAAGAAAGAAATTATCAATATAATAATAAGATTCATAAAAGAATTAAATAGTAAGAATATAATGAAACTTCTTTAGATACTGTAAAATCAATATTATGAAGAAGGATTTACTTATTATAATGTTATAAGTACAATCTAATTTCACTTTGATAAATTAAATCTCACTTATAGTAAAACCTTTAGTAACATATTTATAGACCTCTTAACGACCTATCAAACTTAATCTGTTTATAGAAACTATTACTAATACTATTTAAAATACTATTTATAAGAATAGTCTCTTTAAAATCAAAATTAGAAAGTTTCTATAAGTATTGATAAGAAATTATATATAGAGGAATTGAAATATAGAGAGATTACTTTATTCAACTCCCAGCCCTTAAAGCTAAAGAGTCAATAGGAAACCTTATTTTAAGTAAACTAATAGACTGAGAGTTATAATCAAAATACTAAATACGGGGTTTAAGTTATTATTAGGCGACAAATACTCTTTTTCAATATACGAGTAATATCTCAATAATAAATCTATATAAAGTTGTCTTTTAAATTATTATAATATAAGCCTGGGCATTAATTAATAAAGCTCTATTATATAATAGAAAATAATCAAATTGAAAGTCTACTTCTATAATCCTAAAGGTATATTATAAATAACAGAATGTTTAGATTCTAAAGAATTTAATATATTTATTTATTTAAATCTAAAAGAATAGTTCTACTACTTTTTAGACACTTAGGGGAGTGAGTCTATAGTATACTAAACGTAGGTACAATACTAATAGTAATCTATTTGAATATAAGTAGTAATTAGCAAACAACTTCTTAATAAATCTGTAAGATACTAATATTATTATATTCGTTATTAGCAATAGTAATATCTATGAAATTAATCTTATAGTTAATTAAATAATAAAAAGGATCTTGGATTCTAACTCTATATAGAAAGACTCCAGTAATAACCTTTTCGTTGAACTAATAGAGTAATTATTATAGTTCTATATTAATATAAGTACTTCATTTAATATAATTAAACTACTTTAAACTAATAGTTAAAAAGTATTAATAAACTTTCAACACAACTAATTTATTTATAGGTTTTAAATAATAGAATAATCTAAGATATTTATTTAAAATGCAATACTTTATATTATGAATTCACTATAAGCTTTCATAGATAAGTAATATAAGTATAAGGGTAAGATTCCTTTAATCTTACATTAAATATTGATTATGAGTAAATACTTTAAACTCTATAATAATATTTGAAAGTGCCTACTAATAGGAAGAATAGCCTAAACTTAAAAAGACTATAAAATGATAAGTTACCCCTTCTATATCTTTAATAATAATCTACTATAAATAATAGAAGAATATTCACAGAATTAAATATAAATTAGACAATTATTATAATAATAGGTAAAGGTATGAAAATTAGAAAACTTAATACTAAAGCCTTAGAGAATATTATAGAATAAGATTCATTAGATTAATTTAATTCTATTATAGATACTATATTAGAACCCTTAAGATAGACTGTAAGTATACATTCTACTCAAACCTACTCTTTTTATATTAGTTTACTAAACTCTTCTAATATGCTCTCTATATTCTCAAGTTTATACTATTTAGATAGTAACTAAACTACTAATAAGTAGTTATTATTAGTATTAGTAGTAGTATTATTATAAATAGCTATTAATTTGAATATATTGAAGAGAGAAGTAATCCATAGTAGTCTATTACTTTCTTTTATCTATAAAGCTAGTATTGTACAAATATACTAATAGTATTATTAATAGCTAGGTAGTATGAATTAATATTATAAGTATTATTATAAGAGGGTTAATACTTCAAAGCTACTACTGAGACTGTTATATAGTTTATACTAATAAGTTTGCATAACTAGTTGGTATTCTATTACTTTATATTATATATAGATATATAATTTATAGGATAGGGTTAGGCTTAAGTCAGATATTATACTACTAAATACTTCTTTATTATATTTACCTTTAGAGATATATATAGGCCATAGTATATTACTTGGTCTTCTTTCTATTATAGAGAGTTTATGCTGAGTGCTGTATAAAGCTACCTATTAAATAGAGGGCTAAATACATAACACAATATTAGAATATAATCCAATTAGTAAATAAATATATATATATTCATTAATATCAGTGTGAACAAATACTATAGTAATATTATATTATATCAAAGTCTATTCTAAATAAAAAGAAAGAATTATTACATATTCTTAACTTTTAAACCTATAGGTAATATTAGAAGTTTTTAAATAATTAATATTTAGATATTAACTGTAGCCTTAAGATACTTGTCTAACTTGAAATATAATTTCTTCAGTTATATTCTTTTAACTTATAAATCTATCTACTATATAAAATATTATTATTCTTAATATTAATAGTAAAAAGAAATATTATTTTCTAATGACTTATAAGTTCCATCTATTCTATTTATTTTTTTGTAACTAGAATCTAATTTCTATATTTAGGAGATTTAAGAACTTAAATAAAAGAAATAAACTCTTCTACTTTATTTATTATGGGAATATAAAAATCTTAATAATTTTAATTAATATTTCTATATAATCTTATATAACTATTTAAACTAAAATTGTGTAAAATAGTTAAGAAGCTGTTTTTTATTTAATTTATATGATTCTTTTTGACTTTATTGAATATAGTAAGTAAATTAATATATGAATTAGACTTTCTCTAAATATTGGTACTATTGCCTATATGTAATTCTAAAATTTTACTATTTTTAGTTGTTTGAAAATTTGAATTTTCTTTTATAATTATTCTTATTATATCTTAAACGTTAGTAATAAGATTTATTAGAAAGTTATCTTTATTATTACTATTGTTTTAATCTATATTAAAAATAGAATTATTTTGATTTAAAATAAAAGTATCATTTAGTTACTCAAACTTAAACTTGTTAGAATTCTTCTTCAAATAAATAGATAAATATAACTATTAGGTTAAATATAGCATTAAAGTGGCTAAAGCTATAGTAGTAGGTAACTAAGTAGTCGACCTACTTATTTAGACTAATAAGATTAAGGAGATCTTTATATAGATTTATTCCTATAATATATAATATATATATATATATTATAACTAAAGTATAGATATTATGAATAGAAACAACTAGTTACGTACTATTTATATAATTAATTCATTATAATATTTACTAGTTATAAACTAATACTAATTAGTAGTATTTTGTTACTACTAGTATTATTTACTACTATTTAACTATAAATTAATAAGGAATAATCTGAAGAAATAAGATTATAATACTTCTTAAGAAAGTCTCTAGAAGTCTATATAGTAAAAACAGATATACTTAAAGCTATTATAACTATATACTACTTTAAGATATTAATATAACCTCTAGAAACCTGTATAGTAAAAATAAGGAAAAGAGGTAAACTCATAATAACCTATTAATTCAATATTATTTATATCTATTATATAACAAACTAATAATTGAAATCCCTACTAACTTACTAAAGTAGGAATATAGTAGTAAATATAATAAGATTAATATAAATAAGAAAAAAGGATTTATAGTAGATAAGTTATTATTACTTATTACTATCTATAGATATTTTATATATATTTAGTAAGTAGAGAGATAATAAAAGATTAACTTAATAAATATAATACTATAATATACCTCATAATAAAATCTCTTAATAATACTAATAACCTAAAGATTAAAAACTATCTAAACTTTAGAATTGATACTTTAGTAACTAAGTTATCTTATAGTAAGAAAAAAAGGAATTAAAAAAGGTTTTATTTTATTAGATAAGATGATCCAAGATACTAATATAAAAGAGCTAATAATATAAAATAACTATAGACTACTTCTAATATTTTTTTTAAAATACTCTATAAGTAATTATAAGAGTATTTTATAAAAGTATCTAGAGAACTAATAAGTTTATAACATTATAATAAGTAATATTAAAGTTAAAAGTATTATAAAACTATTATTTATTATTCTAAT
>QAPG01000509.1:0-19320 GCA_004366825.1 Colletotrichum spinosum
TATTATATTTAAAACTACTTTTTCTTTTATAATATTAAGATTAATATAAATAGAGAAAGGATTTTTAGTATTATATATTAAATTATTTAATAAAACTTATTTATTTTTTAGATATTTAAAGAAATTACTAAAGCTAATAAATATTATACTTCTTTATAAATAAATATTAAAAAATTCCTTAAATAGTTTAAAAACCTTATAGAAGATAATTAAGAAGTTATACTACCTATTTATAAAACTAAACCTAATATTTAAAAAATTAAATTTATTTTAGTTTTCTTATAAGTAGTAGAAAAGGGATAGTAGTAGTATAACTAGTTAATTTATATATCTTTAGTACTAATATTATATTTCTAATCCTTCTTATTAGTTTTATTAATATATAGTCTTTTTAGTATAAAGCTTCTCTAAATATAAGAAGCAAACTATAAATATAATAACCTATAGCTTTTAAGATAATTCAAATACTTCTTATATATTCCTTCTACTATTCCTTTTAATAATACTTTAGCTAAATATACTATAGACTTTATAAAACTTAATAATAAAATAATAAAGTATAGTGGAAACCGATATAATATTTTTAAAATAAAAATCTATATATTTTACAATTATTACCTTAAGCTTAGTATTTTACACTATATATAAATAGGTATCTTCTTAATTATACTTAAAGATTAAACACTTAAATACTATTTTAAATACTTTAGTAATCCTAATTTTAACTTATAATTTAAATAAATAACCTAATATATTAAAAACTATTTTAAAAATAATAAATATTAATAACTATACTTCTCTAACTAATAGATACTACCTTTCGAAGCATTATAACTAAGACTTTTAATAAAAATAAAAAAGAAACTCTTAAAGCCCTTATATTAAGACTTACTTATATTTAGAAAACCTTCCCCCTAAACTTCTATATAGATATAATACTCTACCTCTAACTTATAAATATATATTATGATATATTTAAATACTAATTAGCTTTCTTTAATCCTACTATAATATCTTAAAGCTTCTACAACTAGTTATAATTAGTAGTAGGTAATACTATATTAATTTAAAAAATACAATACATTTAGAATAATAAGAATAATAATTAGAAATAAATTAATAATTAATTTTAAACTAATTATATATATAACTTATTTTAAAAACACCTTTAAAATAGTATACTATAAAACACTCAATACCCTATTTATAACACTTTATAATAGTTATATTCATCTATATATACTTATCCTTCTCCTATATTTATATATAGCTATTTAAATATGAAATACTATATATATAGCAAAATAAGTTATTAGCCTATAAAATATACCTTTAAAAAGCAGTATAATTTATATAACTACTATGAATTAAATACTAACTCTAAAGCATATTCTATAATAATATACTAAACCTTCCTTATAGATTACAAAAGTATTAATAGCTTTAATTATAACTTTAAAAACCTTTAAAATAATAGATATAATAATACTATTATATAATACTAAATATAGTATAACTTTAAAAATAAGCTTACCGCTCTATTTAAATAGTTTTTAATATTATATTTTAATAAAAACCCTATTACTTTCAATAGAAGTAAAATCATATATATCCTCTAAAACTAAGTAGTATTCTATATCCTAACTCGAAATAATACTTCTAGTAATAAAATTAATAAGAAAAGTATTATAAACCCTATATCTACTTTTATACTTAAAAGCTATTACTGAAGTACTATCTTTTAAGATATCTTATTTAATTTAAATACTACTAACTTTCCAACTATTAAATACTTTAATTTACTATATTAAAATAAATAGTTAATTCTTCTATTATCTTTATACTTATATAAAGCAAATTAGTAATAATATATTTTAATAAAGCTTTCCTACTTATAATACTAAAGATAGTTAATATTTTAATATGTTTTAGTATTATTATATTCTATATAATACTATATAATACTCTTTTTTATTCTACTTTATAGATATAGATCGCCTAAGTATTATATTTAATAGTATTTATAACTAGCTCTACTAAAATAAAAGAGTTATACTAATTATTTAAAAATAAAAATACCTATAGATACTCCTTAATAAAAAGAAGACTATTATTTCTATATACCTTATAGAAATAGAAATATAGAGATTCTACTATTATTTTAAATACCTAATTATTATATACTTCTATAATATCTTTAATAAAACAAGATATCTAGTTAAATACTATACCCTCAAAACACTTAAGTAGTACTACTACTAATACTAAATATATAATATAGTATTTTCCTACTTTCACTTTACTATCTATAGCAATATCAACTTCAACTTTAAAATCATTATCAATATTATCTATATTAATAGTCGCCTTATACTCTATATTATTAATACTATAATAATATTTAATAATATTTAATACTATTTAATTCCTACTAAATATTTTAATAAAAACTATATAAGAAGCCTTTAAAATATACTAAATCGATATATACTAAAGCCCTCTTGATTTTATCACTACTAATATAAACATAATATTTGAATCTAAAGACTTTAAATTAAAAGTAAAAATAATAAGATTCATAGTTTGTATTATCCCTATTAAAATATATAATAGTATTAGTAAGATTAAATACTACTATATATTCTTATATTATACATATAAGATTTACTGTAATGAAATACCTAATACTACTTAAGAAGTATACTTTTAAGTAGTATATAAAATAATTAATAATACTACTAAACTTAATAGCTTTATACTTATTCTATTTATTATTAAAGTATACTTATATTTTATAGAAAATTCAGCTCTTTCTCTAAATATTGTTACTTAAGTATATATTATATATAAAGTAATAGAACAGATTTACTATAAGTATACTAAACGTATTGTTAATACTGCTTTAGTAATATGTAATAGTCTTAATATTTCTTAAGTTATAACTTTATTATTCTAATTTTTTATATATATATAGTAAGAGAAAACAGCTAGTAAAGCTTATACTACCTCCTTACTATATATAGTAAGATATATATTCTCAAATTCTTTTATAGCTTCTAAGAGTTTTAATCTATAGCTATAAAACTATATTTTAAAAATAGTTAAGAAATCTTATTAGGTTANCTTCTAAGAGTTTTAATCTATAGCTATAAAACTATATTTTAAAAATAGTTAAGAAATCTTATTAGGTTATACTTTTAAGGTATTAATACCTAATAGTATTTATAAGAAATCTATAAAAACTAGTATTATTATTAATAGAGATTTAGTATTATATAGAGATATATATTCCTATAGTAATATTTTAATTTTATCTATAGCTATCCCTATAAAACTTGAGAATATTCTATAAGTATTATAAAATATTTAAGTAGTTATAGTAATTCGAAGTACTTCTAGAGATATCTTATTATTTTAATATAATACTACTTTAAGTTTTATAATTTTTTATGTAAAGTTAAAGGTTTTTAATAATATTGTTTTACTAATTAGAAGCTTCTAATTGCTAACTTTTATACTAGTATTTAAATAAAAACTAGGGATATTAGATATTATTATAGTATTTTTAAAACTATAAATATTAATTTTATATTCTGTTTTTTAGTTAGTATAGAACTTAAGTAATAACTAGGTAGTAATAAGAAGTCTATAGTCCTATATAGTTATTATAAGTTTATCTATAGCTATCCTTATATATTTAAATATATAATAAACGCTATAGGATACTTTAACTATAGTAATTAATAATAATAATTTCTTTTTTATTTAAATAATTAGTAATATATTATTCTAATTAGGGATACTTTATAAAAGCTTTATCTTTTTAAGTCTTATGATATATAGAAGTAGTTTACCTTCTTAAGATTTTAGCTAAGAATTTTATTTTATAGTATACCTAATAGTAAAAAAGTAATTAAATATAATACTAATATTTAAATTCTATAAAAGGGTATTATTATAATACTAAGTCTACTATTTAAAAAGTTAATTAAAAAAGAAGTTAAGAATATTATTACTAATAGTATTATAGAAATTGTCTAATATAATCCTATCCTCTATAAGGGTTATAAGTATTTTAAATCTTATATTATTAATAGAATTAAAAGTAAAAATACTAATAAAATATATAAGAAGTTAAAACTTATAATCTAAAACTTTAGAGATAATAGTAAGTTCGAAATATTAATATAATTACTAACTATCTAATATAATAACTAATAGTTAATTTTAACTATAGTCCTAACTTTCCTCTAGTATAATAATATAATAATATAGTTTTATAATATTATACAAACTTATACTTAAGTTAAAATAGAGTTTATAAGGCGTATTATAACTAAACTACTTTTATACCTTAAAGATTAATACCCCCTAGGCTCTATTATAATTATTATTAAACTATTATATAGCTTTATTAAAACTAGTACCTATTAATAGGCAACTTACTCTAAATACTATAAAGAGTAGTTATAAATAGAAATATCAATATATAACAATAGTTAATTTTAATTATAACTCTAACTTTCTTCTAGTATAATTCTATAATAATATAGCTTTATAATATTATATAAGTTTATAATATTATATAAGTTTATATTTAAATTAAAATAAAACTTATAAAATATATTATAATTAAACTATTTTTATACCTTAAAGATTAATACTTTTTAGGCTTTATTATAATTATTATTAAATTACTATATAGCTTTATTAAAACTAGTACCTATTAATAGGCAACTTACTCTAAATACTATAAAGAGTAGTTATAAATAGAAATATCAATATATAACCTATGCCTCCTTATCTTATACCTTAAAAATAATATATTTAGCCTTATAGGTATGTAAACTAATAATACTTTTAACCTCTTAGATACTACCTTCTTATATTATAAAGATAAGGAGCTCTAAAAAGCTTTATTTAAAATAAAACTTAAAATAGTCTTCTTAAAAGTAATACTACTAGTATTTAATAGAAATATCCTATTTCTTAATAGTAATACTTTCTATTTATATTAAAAATACTAAAGGCAAAAGCTTAACTTTATTAATATATATATAATACCTAAAATACTTAAAAAAGTATATATTAAACAATATATATATAAAGTATACCTTACTTTAATATATTAACCTAAAGTACTATTTAACCTCTCCTATATAATATAAGAATAATAACCCTTAGGTAATAATACTACTATATTTAATAAATATTTTAAGTAGTAAATTAAATATTTTAATTATAACCTTAACTTCATACTACTTAAACTCTCTAAAATATACCTTTATATTTTTATTAATAACTTATTTATTAATAATACTAACTTCTTATCTTAACTAGAATTCATAATAATCCTAAGTTAAAAGACTACTATTAGTAATAACTAATTTAATTTTTATAGTAACTTTATATATTATTCTTCTATAAAAAGTAAAAGAATAATTAGAAGTATACTTATTTTAGAGATTTATACTATAATAACTAGTATAAATTTTGTTTATATTATTATTATATTACTTAAGAAAATCCTCTAATATTAAAAATTCCTTAAAATCCTAATTATAATATATACTAACTTATACTTACTCTATAAATATTTTATAAAACTTAAAAATTCCCTAAAATTCTAACTATTATATATACCAACTTATACTCATTCTATAAATACCTTATAAAACTTAATACTACTAAGGAAAAATACTTTATAATTAATATTATAGTATTAACATAGTTATATAAGTGTTATAAGCTTTATAAAGTATAGTAGATTAATAGAGATAATAATATTATTAATATTTCTATAGAAAGTATACTAAACTATACTTTTAAACAATTTATTAATTTAAACTATATAACTATTTAAATAGAAAGATAAGTAATTTAAATAGAATAAATAAATAGGTATTTAGGTATTATTAAAATAAAAGGTATAGATTGCTAAAAGTATTATTTTTTATATAAATAGATAGGTATTAAGATATATAGTAAAAAGAAAAAATTGCTAGTATTAGTTGTATTATATTATAAGGTATATAGTAACTATACATATTATTATATATATAGTAGTATACTTTCTACGCCCTACTAACGATAGGTATTAGGTACCTAGTGCTAGCTATAACTATATGTATAGTAATTAGTAAGTAATTACTATACTATAGATCTAGAGTTTTATATAGTATTATACGTTATATAATATAATAAGAATAATAACGAATAACTAGAATACTAGTTTGTACCTATATAGTAAGATTACGTATAGCATATATTACCCTCCGGATTAACTAATAACTAGCTATAGTTAAATACGTAGCAATTAGTAAGTAATTACTATACTATAGATCTAGAGCTTTATATAATACTATATACTATATAATATAATAATAATAATAATGAATAACTAGAATACTAGTTTGTACCTATACGGTAAGATTATATATAGCGTATGTTATCCTCTAGATTAACTAACACTTATTACTTATTAAATTACTAGCTTTCTATAACTAATAGTATAATACTATAAAGATTTCATTTTTGCTTATAAATTAGAAATATTATATTTATTCTACTTTAATAGTTAAAACGATAATACTGATAGTTAGTAATAATAAAGGTTCTACTTACTAAATAATTAAACCAATATACTTAAAAAAGATATATATCTATATTAAAATAATAATTACTTAATAGAAGTTAGAAGTTTAAATAAATAAACCCTAATTCCCTATAGATTAATATCAAGTTAATAATAGGATATAAATAAATATCTCGGGAGGGGCCGATAGCTTACTCTCTATTACGACTATTAGTAGATATATTCCTCCCTACAGTATAATTTCAATACTCTTACCTTCCTACTAACTACTATAGCTAGCTTCTAATTAACTTAAAACTAGACTTTCTATAGCTATCATAATTAGTATACTTACTTTGTATTAATCTTTAATAATTAGTAACTAATGACTCCTTCTATAATAACCTCACGCTTTTATATTCTTACGCCTTTATAGCTATATATAATTTAATTATCTTAAGATATTAAACTAATACTAACTATACGTATTCTATTTAAATATTTACTATAACTTTAATATCTACAACTTTAATATTGATCTTATAGACTAAATTCTACTTACCTTGAAAATAAAGCTTTACATTATTAATATGAAGGTCTTCTACTATTAATATGAGTTAGTTAATGATCCTTAAATAAATATAATAAGATTTAGTTGATTCTTATTAGTAAATGATCTTAATATATCAATTAGATATAGTTAATATATAAATAATACTTATATTGATATTAATATTCTTAGTATAATTAGATAGTTTTTAAAACTTCTATAATTATATAATTATAGAGCTTTAAAGTATTTAGTAATTAGTATGATAGTAAAATATTAATATTAAAATATTGTCTAATGAACACCTAGTTCTTAATATTATTAGTTTAATATAATAAGTTATAAGTGAACTAGATAATACTTTTTACATAACTATAAGCTACGTATTAATTGTAATATTAAAGATAAGTTTATTAAGGTCTATTCTAATAAAATAATAATCTTAATTATAATAATTACAATTAGATATTTGTATTCTTATTCTTTAGGATTCTTTTCATAAAGAGCTATATAGAGTTTGAAGACATTTTAGTTTTACTATGAGAATATAAGTATAAAGGAGTAATACACTATATAATGCCTGGTTCTTATGAGCATTCTATTTTATTCTATTTTTAAGAAGTTCAAAACGGCTCTTCACTTTATAATACTAATAATTACTTTTAGCTATATATATTAACCTTCAGTTTCAATAAGATTCCCCCTCATTATTCCTATAAAGCTTTCTACTACTATAGTCTTAAATATTAGAACTAGGAGTTAATTATCTATAATAATAGGTTATCTTTTCATTATTTAAATAATTATAAGCTAGTATTAGTATAAATACTATTATTAGGTAAAGCCTATAGTTAAATCTATATATATGGTGAAGAGCTTAGATATTCTTCTACATTTGAAGTAGAAGTAACTCAATAATTAAATATCTCTATTAATAAATTATTAAGATTAGATCAGACGTTAACTTCTTTATATCATAAATATATACTAATATAAATCTCATTATTATATACCATTCAATTGGATATATTGAAGCCTATTTGTTTATAGTTTTATGTAAATATCGTTTCTAAAATTACTTTCAATCTCCTATTTGAATAGGTAGTTATGAATAATCAGCTATTACTATTAATAAATCATACTAAAAAAAGTGAATAACTAATTAATACATTCTTATTATAAAGATATATAAGGTAAATAGAAAGTATTATCAAGAAGTCTTTGTGAAATAATAAGAATATATAAAGTTAACATAGAAACTAGTAAGTATTATGATACATATAGTAATATTAAAGTAATATAAAGAAATATATAAATTAAATATAAATAATAATAGTCATTTAACCTATAGCCTCTAGTTCAATAGTAGTTAGAGAAGAAAGGGATAATATTATAGATTATATTTAGATACTTAGTGAGAATTATACTTAGATATCAAATCCTAATCTCTCTATTGAAATAAAGTTCTAATAAGGTCTAAATAGTATTATATATATAGGATTTTCTAAATATTCATATAAGCTTCTCTTTGACTCCTTAGTTCTAAATAAATAGTATTTTGTACTACTACTAATTCAACATACCTGAATCTAACTCTTCACAACTAGCTTACATCTAGTAAAGTAATATTCTATCTTAAAAGATATATATTAAATACTCTCGAGAAAAAGATAGAATATAAAAGAGTGAATAATAATTATATGCAATAAAAGAATATTATTATTACTTAATCTTAATATAATAACGAAATAAGAGTATTAAAGCCTTTTCCTATAGTACTACACTTCATTCTACAATATTCAAGCGAATAAGTATTAGAATATTCTGGTAATATAGCCTTATATTAGTAATTACAAATGCTAAAGCTTATAACTAGTAGGTATCCTATAACAAGACGAAGCAGATTATTCTACTAAATATTTAATAGAAAGTCGAGTATTACTTTAAGTTAAATACCTATAGGTTAATACTCTAATACTCTTTTTTATAGTAGTAAAGGATACGTAAATCAAAGGTAGCTAGCTAGTACTTTAGAGAAGTAATACAAAGTAAGTAGTTGATAAAATAATAGGTATTATAGGTAACTAATGTATAGTATTTTGGAGTATTCGGATATTAATATTAATCTATAATACCTAAGAGAATATACTTTATTGAGTATCTTATTATTATAATATTAAATAATGTTACTAAAAGTAAGCTAGAAACTTCAGTAATATTACTAAGTACTGATAGTACTGATTGGGCTTATAAGCTTAAGAAAGTTTGTAAAGTTAGAACTAGGAAGAAGTTCAGGAAGTTTATCAATAAGTATTTTATAGGCTAATAAATATCATATTTCTATATTATGAGATAGAATATTTTACTAAGTAAGAAAATAGTCTATAGCTATATATTTAATATACTATTTCTAAGTTATAGGCTAGAGCTAGAACTTTATTACTCTTTGTATAAATAGTTAGAAGTTATATGGGAATATTTAGCTCTATAAATGAGTTTTGAAAATTATTTAGTGTTTCTAATAGTTTCCTATCCACTACTATATTCAGACTTCATAGTATATAGAATTACTATAAACTATCCTTTTTGACTTCTACGAAATAGGGCTATTATTTATAATAAATAATCAGTTCCTAGTAGATTTTTGAATATTATAATAACTAGCTTAATTTGAAATAGTATAGCTTATCAAATTTGTAATAGGGCTTTCTCTATAAATAAGTAATCAACTAATAGTAATAAATAGGTATTTAAATAGACTTAAAATTGTTTTTAGCAGGTCTTAGTCGGTTTATATTAAAGCCTCCTGATAAAAGTTACTAAGAAATCTAAATCAGGCTTAATTATAACTATAATAGATATAACGCTATTAGTTAGGTATTAAGACTATTATAATAAAACATTTCTAGGGTTATAATTACGATTTCTTCATAAGAGATAAATCTTTTGAAATTCTAAGATTGAAAGGAAATTTAGAAAACTTTACCGTAGTAAAACTATTCTTAGATGATAACTGCTTTAAATAGTAGACCTGAGATATTTGTAGAATCTTTTAAAATCGATTTGAGTAATACTAAGTTTTAAAAAAGTATAACATTCTTTCTAAGCTTTCTAAATTGATAGATTTTATAAGAGAAGATTCAAATTTAGTTATAGTAGTTAGGTTCTTTCTAAAACTTAAAGAATTATTTATATAACTAACTAAATAAACAGTAACTTTGTAGTTGTTATTACAATAAGTAGTTTTATTGAATTTTAAAAGTTAAACTCCTAAATATTATAAGACTTTTCGAAGTTCCGTTTAACACTATCTAGGGCTTTGTTTAAATCTATATAGAGTTTTAAATAGTAATAAAATCCATTTTACATTAAGATTAGAGTTTATTATATTAAGATTGGGAAATCCTTTGAAATATCTGATCAAAGGTAGGTAGGAGATTTTGGTATTAATCTCTTCTTCTAAATTCTTCTATAAAAACCTCTAACTAGATTAATATAGTAGATCTCTTAGTTTTTAGCGATAGCTATAACCAGAAAGGTTTAAGTATCAACTAGATTTAAGCTTATAATAAAAGTTTATAAGTAATCTATATTATAATTCTACTAAAAGTCTTTAGCTATCAAATAAGTCTTATATTTACTTATAATCTTATCTAGGTTTACCTTAGACTTAAAATACTATCTTGTAGTTATAAGTCTTTTATAGGATTTTTATTATAGACCTATTGAATAGAAATAACTTCAGAATTCCTTAATTAATTAATTATATTAAACTAGTAATAAATAATTAGTAAACAATCAAGGGGAATTAACAACTCTCAATCATTAAAAAAGAGGTTATTTAGAATAATATCTGAAAATAGTACTGATATTTATATAAATAGTAATAATGATGAGAAGTTCTAATCCTATAGGAAGTAGGGAATTTCGTAGTATTAATATCTAAATAGAGTTTATTTTCAGAAAAGTTAATCTTATATAATATAGAGCTTTTAGCTCTACTATACGTAGGCTACTAAGTTTTCTGTTTACTAAATATTCTAATATTATAGTTTGATTAATTTAGAATATAAATAATTAAAATAGTATAATTTTAATTCTAATAATTAACTTTCTATAATAGATGGAAAATATAGAATTATAATGATAATAAGATATAGGAATTAATATAATACTAAGGCTACTATATAGCCATACCGGTTTATATAAAGCCTAACCGCTCTATTTATATATATTTAAACACTTTACTTTAATTTAAATAGATTATATCTTTTAACAATCTATATTTAGACTATTTATTACATTATTTATTTATGATAGTTATAAGTCTAGTTTTCTTCAATTTATCTTTTAACTATTTTTAATTAATTAATATAAAGAAAGTCCTTTCTTAATCTATCTTATTAATTCTTTAATAAAGTATTTAAAGCATAGTATATTTAACTACTAGTAGTTTTAA
Organism: Colletotrichum spinosum; assembly: GCA_004366825.1. Classification (NCBI taxonomy): domain Eukaryota; kingdom Fungi; phylum Ascomycota; class Sordariomycetes; order Glomerellales; family Glomerellaceae; genus Colletotrichum; species Colletotrichum spinosum. Next base: position 11,584 of record QAPG01000509.1, read on the forward strand.
TATAATAGTAAAACTATCTAGTAGCTCTAATTTTAATTATTAGTATATTATATTATAATTCTATATAATTAGCCGAAATATCTAGAAGTATTTTAATCTAAATATTAAACTAAACCTTAATATTTTAAAACTATTTAAACTACTTAATTTTAATAAATAGTTTATCTAAGAAAATACCGCTTGATAAATAACTATAAGTATTGAACTCTTAACTCCTGATATTAAAAGTATTTTTAATTATTATATAATAAACTTCAAATTTTGAATAATCTAAGAATCTAATTATAAAGAGATGAAGAAATATTATACTATAATTTAGATATAAGTTAATACTACTATAAATAATAACCTTCTAATATTTATTTAAATAGAACTTTTTAGTAATAATAATATCTTCTATTAAGTCTTTCTAAGATTTCTAAAATATTAATACGCTTAGAATAGTTTAATTATATAGTAATAAGTTAGGATAAAATATAGGAAAATCCTTAAGAAGGTAAACTTAAATATCTCTAGTTTAATATAATATAATAAGTAATATTCTATCTACTTTTAAACTATTACTTATTAGATTCCTAAAATCTAAAGAATACTTATAATTAAAAGATAACTTTAAGTATTTAGTCAATATATTTCAACTACTTAAATTAAAAATTAATATAAAAATATTATTAAGAGAGAAATTCTAAATTTAGAAATGAATAATATAGCTAAATATAAAGAGGTTTTTTCTACTTTATCTTATCCTAATCAAACTTTAATAAAAGGTTATAGTAAAATACTATCTATCTTAATTACTTTTATAAAACAATTAAATAGTATATTTTAGTCTAACTTAAAATACTTATATAAGTTTAAAAGCTATTTATACTTTTTCGAAGATTATAAGTATATTAAATATATTATAATAAGTTTAGATAATAAATTCCCTAATATTTAAAATTATAGTTATCTTTTAAAATAGTATTATGAATAGGGCAAATAACTTAAAACTACATACCTTTTACTTGAAATTAGTTAAAAAAAGATAACGAAATTCTAAAGGATATACTAATAAAACTAAAGAAATACTTTTAGATACTTTGAAAATTAAAATAGCTCTTTTAAGTAGTAAATCTAATAGTAGTAACTACTACCCTTCTAATTTAATATATATAAATATCAACTTTTTTCTTTTTACAAAACTTGCTACTATCCCTCTTAAGATCTTCTTAATTATTTAAGAATCTTACTTATTTTTCATAAGTATAATATTTAATAGCTATAGAATAATCTATATTACTAATTTAATAGACTTTCTTACAAAAGGATCTTTTAAGTTAAATAAGAGAGTAAATACTATTTAATATAACTTAATTAACTTTCCTATAGTTAGATAAAGTAAATAGGTAATTAGGAGTATTTCTAATAATTTAAAAACGAAGAATATACTAGACTTAATATTAAATAATATTATTTATATTAAAAACGTCTATATTAATAGTATTTTAAAAACCTACCTCTTCATAAAATTAAAGTCTAGTATATACGTTTTAATTATACCTTTAGATTTAGCCTAATTAATTAATCTATTATTATAAGATAGTTATTCAGAAAGTATAACTTTATATTATTTATATATAAACTAGTTTTAAACTATTTTATAATCTATTTAAACAGTTTAAATATTATCTTAGAATATATAATTATACTATTTTCTTAACTTTACTTTAAAATAGCTCTTTTAAATATAAAATTTAATAATACCTATATATAATACTTTGAAATATTTAGCTTTTAATATTTAAAAAGTAAATATTATAAAACTAAAGTAACTAGATTACTCTAACTATATAGAAACTTACTTTTAATAAGTAGTTTTTAGATACGCTTTAGAATTATGATTAATTCGCCTATTTTATTATACTACTGAAAGTCTATTTAACTTTCCCAAAACTTATATAAGTAACTCCTAGGTACTTATTATTAAAAACGAATTCTTAAGTTTATTCTTTATATTTATATTATTTAACCAAACTTATAATTTAATTTCTTAACTAATAATAATATTTAAAACTTAAATTCAGAAGGAAAGATACTTTTTAATTTATAAGATTTAATAAGATATTAAAGGAAAAGTTACAATAATTAATAGAGAAGTTAATTATTAATAGTAAATAATAGAATAAGAGATTAATATTAAGCTATTTACTTTTTATACTAAAACGCTAATTAGAATAAATAAGTATACTAAAAATAAAGTAATTATTTAAAGAATAAAAATATAAGAAACTATTAGACTACTATTCAAACTACAGATAGAATTAATTTAAGTAGTAGTTATATTATATAATATATTTCTAAATCTTTAAAATAATAAGGAATTACTATATAAAATTATAAAGACCTAATATAAATGGTATTTTTATTAATAAGTATTAAAATATACTCTAAATCCTTATTAAAACTTATAACTTTACTTAAAATAGATTTATACCTATAGATATTAAATATACTTACTCAAGAAATACTATAAATAAGGTATTTTAAAAGATTATTTAAAAGTAAATTAAAGAGATATATTAAATACTTAGTAGGTTATATTCTAAATACTTATACCCTCTATAGGATCTAAATTCCTATTTTCTAAAGAACTATTATTATTTCAAATATTAAGTTTAATAAAATAAGATTTTACTTAAAATAAGACTTATATAAAATATATATAAAAAGGATTATAAAATAACTAGTTATGTTAATTACTAAAAAGTATAATAATCCTATTCTAAAAATATTTAGAGATCTTAAAATTATGAGAATACTTAATAGAAAACACTTTCTTCTACTAGTTATCTTATTAATATTAAAAATTATTTGAAATATTAAGTTAAATTTAAAATTAATCTTTAAGATTAATTAAAGAAGTTTAATTATATTTCCATTAATATTTAAACTAATAAGATTAATCTAAAATTCTAATTAATTTTAATTAGATAAAATAACTTTAAGTAAAAATTAGAATTTAAGAAGTATATTAATAACTAGAAAACTAGATAGTTTATTTAAAATAAAAGATCTAACTAATTAAAAAGGAATACTAACTTTAATTAAGTAAAGAAGTACTTACTTTAGGACTCCTATTTAACTAATTTAGAGAAGATTAAAATATAATTCTAGGTTTTAACTAATTAAATTAAATTTAACTCTTCAGAACCCTAACTAATTATACAAGAATAGATGATAATAATAACTTAAGCTAGAGACTAATCTTAATAATTATATAATATTCTTAAATGAATATAATAATAGTATTTTATATTTTATAGAATATAAATTAAATAGTTTTACTAATACTTATTTATTTAATCAGTAGTAGAAACTAGATAAAAATAGTTTCAACTTTTTAATTATATTCCTTATTATTTAACATATAGTATTAAAGAAATAAGATTTTTCTACTAGAATTTAAATATATTTTATTGAACTGGTTATATTATTAAGGATTTAAAAAGATGTTATTAACTTTTTAAAATTATTATAAAGGTTTATTATTAAAATAGTAAGAATCAAGATTATAAAGTTAAAAAAAAGAATATTGAGTAAGAAATAGATTATTAAAATACTAAAACTAAACTCTTTCTTCTTAAGTAAGTTTTTGATTATAAAATAAATATAGATAGCTTTTTAGAATAATATAAAATAAGGATTTATATATATAGAAATAGATAACTAATTAATCTATTATAAACTATATATATAGTAATACTAGCTATTTAAACTCCTTAAGTAGCTATAGTAGTTGTAATATAACTTAATCTTAAAACCTTATAGTTTAATATTATCAATATATTTCTAAATACTATAAGGGATTTTAATAGACGTCTAATAATAATTAAACTATTAGATAGATTTAAAGTAGAAAAATATTATATAGAATTTAAATACGTTTTTTATAAGATTTAAGATATACCTCTTTTTTAATATAAAGTTTTTTATATTATATTGAAATTATTAAGCTTCTTATTATACTTAGAGGAACTTTATCTATTTAAAAATAAGAGTTTAAATATCTATATCTTATTTTATATAGATAATATTTTTCTTTTATACTATAGAATAGCTAAAGAAATTAATTTTAGAATTATTAAAGATATAAAGTATATTTTTAGCTACTTTATAATATAAAAGAAAAACATTATTTATATAAAATAGGATATAGATATTTAAACTCTTATTTTAAAATAGATAAGACTTTGTTAAATATAGCTAGAAACCTAATAATTTCAATATAATATAAAAAACTTTATATTAAAGAAGAAGTATATCTTAAAGTTTATAAAAAGCTTATTTTAATTCTATATAGTATCTTATTATTTTAATTCTATCTAATAGTTTGATTATTATTAGAAGTCTATTAAAGGTTTTTATAGTATTTATAAATATATATTAATAATATTAAACTACAGGGCTTTGAAGTCAAATTATATTATAGTTATTATAGCTATTTATAAGTTTGGATAGTTAGTATTACTATATATATAGTTTATAGTAGATTAACTAGTTATATATTTCTATATATATAAATCCTCGCTTTATATTATTTTAAAAAACTATTTATATCTATCTTATAAGTAAGAATTTATTTAAGAAGAAGGAGTTTAGTCTTAGTATCCTAATAATTTATTTCTTATTAAGTGTTTTTCTCCTTTAGCTTTATAATTTTAGTTCTTACTATTTTAATAAAAGACCTTTATAGTAGTTTTAGAAAGTTAGTAATAAGTTTCTAGAACTTTAGTAGTATAACTAGTTAATTAAAATATCTTTCAATTTTGATAGAAAGACTTTTTTAAATACTATCTTTTAAATAATAAGGAATATAATTAAGAAGTTAAGATTATTTTTATCTAGTTTCTATCACTAATTAGATAAATAGGTACTAGTAAAATTATCCTATTTATATTCTATAAGGTATAAAATACTATTATTATATTCTTTTAAAAGTATTATATAATTATTAATACTTATTTCTACTATAAATTATTATTATTATATAAGTAAATAAGTACTAGTAAAATTATCTTATTTATATTCTATAAGGTATAAAATACTATTATTATATTCTTTTGAGAGTATTATATAGTTATTAATATTAATTTCTAATTTAAATTACTATTATTATTCATTCTTATATAGTTAGTTAGGTTTTTAAATAGTTAAATCTAATTTAGTTAGTTGAAATCTAGAGTTATATTTTATTTTTCTTTAAATTAGCTAAATATAAGTTTTAAGGTAATTACTTCTTGATTTAGTTAAAATAGGTATCCCTTTTTAACTAGTTAGATTCTATATTTTAAATATACTATCTAGCTTTCTAGTTATTAGTATATTTCCTAAATTCCAATTTTCATTTAGAATTATTCTATTTAGTTAAAGTTAGTTAGAAGTTTAAATTGGTTCTTTTAGTTTCAATATTAGTTTAAATATAAATAGATTTTTCCTATTAATTTCTAAGGTTAATTCTAAATTTAGTTTAATATTTTAAGCTACTTCTAGTACTATTAGTATAACTAGTAGAAGAAAAAGCTTTCTATTAGGTATTTTTACTATTTTAAAATTTCTAAGTATTTTAAGAATAGGGTTATCATACATTTTAGTAATCAATTTAATTAGTTATTTTATAACTTCTTTTAGGAGTATTTCATATAAAGTTTATTTTAAAAAAGGTTTTATCTTATTGGATTTGATATTCTAAGTGATAATAACTTTTCCAAAGATAGGGATCTAGATCTTATAGAACTTATAAGTATTTAGAATATAACTTACTATGTATTTAATATATCTCTTTAATTTAATTTTAAATAACTTTTTTAAAATACTTTATTTATAGTATTCTTTAAATAGGTATATTTAATATCTATAGATATAGATCTATCTTTAGTAAAATTATAAATCTTAATAAATGCTTAAAGCGTATTCTAGTATCTATTAATCAAAGTACTATTTAGATTAGGTTTTTTCAATTTTATATAGTAGTTTTCAATTATTTTAAATATTTTGAAATATATTATATAATATAACTACTACTTAAATTAACTCTACTTATAGTTTAAATAGTAGTCTAATAGTTCTTTTTATTTTTATTTTTTAAATAGTTGATCTTTTTCTAATATACTTATTTATTCTAACTAGTTTTTTAATATAAGAGGGAGATAGCTTAGGATTAATTTCTTATTTTATTACTTATTTTTAATAGTCCTACTCAATGTAGTAGTTTAATATCTAGCTGGCTTTTACTATTTTATAGCAAGAGTAGTAGGTTTGAATCCTACGGTAGGTAAGAACAACTAAGTAGATATAGAATTCCTTCTAATTATAAAACTAAGTATAGTAACTACTACTAGCTATTAGCTCCTACTAGTAGCTATTAATAGCTAGTATCTATTAGTAACTAATAATAAGTAATAGTAACTAGTAGTAAGTATTATATAACAACCTATTACGATTTTTTAAAAGAGTAATTATAATAGATATAGGTATATATATACCTTCTATTTATTAGCTATTATTTTAACTAACTGTATTGTTACTATTTGAGGTTTCTTCTATTCAAACGGTTCTTTAGTATTAGTATTATCTATAGAGTATATAAAATAAGAGTTATTAGGAATAATATACTTAAGGAGTAGAGTTTATACTAGATAAACCTTAAATACTAATGCTATCCCTATAGGCCTTATCCTACTAAACCTACTTGAAATAAAACCTTATGTAGTATATATAGTTATATTTAGTTATATATAATATATACTAGATCTTACCTTCTAATTATATATAATAATTAAAAGTCTTATAATACTAAAGAGCTATTAGGTTAAAAATATATATGATAATAATTTAATATATTTTAAATATTAAGATATCTATTAAAAATACTGTTCTTTTAATTTTTAAAAGAGCTAATTAGTAGCTTACTTAATATAATACCTCTTAGGTTGAAGCTAAAACCTTCAACTTATAAGACTACTTTAATCCTAAAGTAATTACTTATTAAAACTTCTTTTTAAAATTTCCTTAAGAACTACTCTTAAGTAATTTTCTAAAACCTAAGAAGTATTAATGAGCTTTTAAAATATTTAAGTTAAGTATTCTTATAAACTCTATTTTTTTAAAAGTAGATTATAAGGAAGATTAATAATTCCTGATAGATATTATTTTAGAAGTTTATATAAAAAATATTATAAATCTTATTAAGAAAGGTTTAATAGCTTATATAGCTTTCTATAGTTTCTATATTTTAAAAATTCGAGAATGTTAAAATAAGTATTTACCTTAATCTTATATAACAACTTAAATCCTTAGGTATATAAATAAGGTATTCTAGTATTAATATTATAATATAGAAGAAGATATAGTAGTATAAACTATTAACTTCTATAATTACTTTAGTATTATAAATAACCTATACTTCTAAAATACTACTTCAATATATTATAAAACGTTTTAGTTTCTTAGACTTAAGTATCTTATTATAAGGATAGTAATTAAAATATAGTTTTAGACGTAATAAGATACTATATATAAAACTTAAATAGTTAACTATACTCCTTCTATTACTAAAGTATTTTAGGTTTATAATCTTTTATTTTTATTAGCTCTTTTACTAATTAAGCTTTATATATAAAGCTATATATTTATAATTTATAGTTATTTAAATATTATATTTTTAGAAAAAATTAATTTAGCTATTATAGAAGTAAT
>QAPG01000510.1:0-19046 GCA_004366825.1 Colletotrichum spinosum
TACTTTATATAGATTTTAAATATAGTTTTTTATAATTACTTCTTCTATTATAATTAATTTTATTAATTTGTAGTATAATAGTAATAGATAAGTTAACTACTAATTAGTAGTAGTTAATCTAGAGAGTAATATATACTATATATAATCTTACTATATAGGTACAAACTAGTATTCTAATTATTCATTCTTATTATTATTATATTATATAGTATAAAGTATTATATAAAGCTTTAGATTTGTAGTATAGTAATTACTTACTAATTACTATATAGTTAGCTATAACTAGCGCTAGGTATATAATACCTATCGCTAGTAGGGTATAGAAGGCATACTGCTATATATATAGTAATACGTATAGTTACTATATGTTTTATAGCATGGTGCAACTGATAAATACTAATACTATATGAATTTTATTAATTATATTATAATTATAATAGGACTAAATATTAGTTATATAATAAGCTAATTATAATATTTTAATTTAACCTTTTTGGATAACTATTATATAGAAGTTAAATAAATAATATAATGTTTTAATAAGATAAAGAACTGTTATTCTAAATTTAATTATAAAGCTAATAATCTATTTATCAACCTTATAATTACTATAGATATTGATTTCATAAATATAAGTAATAACTAAAAGAATCCTTAAGTATCTATTAGATATTTCCTTAGAAGGTTGATAATATAATAAACCAATATATAAAGTACTATTATTACTCTAATAATTAAAATAGAACTTCTAATATTATGTTAAATGACTGAAGAAGCTAGTCTTGCTAATTATCCTATTATTATATTTTAAATAGACCTTAAAGTGAATATATTCCATAAAAGTAAGGTATATAAACTTTACCCTACTATTTAAATCTAATATAATAACTAATGAATAATATATCTAATAATTATTAAAATAATATAATCATATATAAACCTATAATATATAGATATCTATGATTACTACTTATAATACGAAGCCTAATAGAAGTATTTTAAAATTCAATATATACTTTTAGGAGGCCTTATAGTTAATAACTTCATAAATTCTTATTAAATTATTAACTTAATATCTTTATTATTCAAATTAATATAATAAACTAATTAAAGTATTTTAAGTTATAATAAGAAGAATAATTCTAAAAGAGAGTCCTAATATTTAAAGGTCCTAATCAAACTCTTAACTATTAATTGGAAACTATAGATCTTAAGTTATAATAATAATAAGAATAAATAAAAACCTTAAGAGTATTAGAAGTACCTTCTAACTAATAAGAAATATTTAAATATTTATAAATAGTATTATTCTTTCTATTATAAGAATAGAAGTTTAATAAGAATAAAAAGGTAATAGAAAGAACTTCTTATGAGATATAAATAGAAGGTTTAATTAGTCTTATTCAAAAGGCCAACTTATAGATAGAACTCTTTAGGCTAAGGGGATATATTAAGAATAATATATTTAAGAAGTAGAAAATATATTAGTTAGATTTTAAATACTAGTGCTATCTTTATAGACTTCCTCTTATTGAAACTATTTAAAATAAAGCCTCATGCAATATACATAACTATATTTAATTATAGATGATATATATTAGACTTTGCCCCATAATTATATATAATAAGTATATAATAATAAGTCATCTATTTGTTGTTAAGTTATACTTAAGTAAACTATAATATAAATATAACTTATAATGAGTAAATAAGTATAGCTTATACTAACGAACTACTATAATTATACAGAGTTTAATTTCGAATTAATTCAGGGCTTTTATAATAATTAATACAAATAAGGAAAAATTAAACTTATATTTTAAAAGATAATATATTAATTCATAAAAAAAGTATTATGAAATCATAGTTATATGCAATATATCTATAAATATCGATATCTTCAATATATCATATATAAAAGCTAATATATATACTTATATTTATAGTATTTCAAGTTCTAATATAATATAAATATATATTATATTCATACTTTCTATAGTATAATATCCTGAATTGAGGTTATATATATGATTGATATAAGTAGTATTATCGAGGTATGAAGTTAAATGAAGATAGATTACTATAAGTAAGTATAAATATATAAATATATGTTGAAAGAAAGAAATATAATCTCAAAGCATTTATGAAATATAATGATTCTAATATAAATACTAAAAAGGATAACTAAACTAATCTATCTTGGTATTAAAATGAATACTATATCTTAAAGAACGTTTTTCATAAATTAAATTACATTTTCTGTAGTATTAAAAGTATAGTATATCACGAATATTATAAATATAATTCTATATATTTATAATATAATACAAATATCTTTTTTAAGAGTCTCATATATTGTAGATATAAATATGTATTGTAGAATTCAATTGTAATATATTATAAATATATATTTAATATTCACTATAGTAATATACTTTATCTAGTAAATTTTAAATTTATAATACAACATATTATTCATTTATTTAGAAAGTAATATACGCTGTATTCCATCTTACTATATAGATATAAAGTAGTATTCTAGTTATTCGTTATTATTATTATATTATTATTATTATATTATTATTATTATATTATTATTATTATTATATTATATAGTATATAGTATTATCTGAAGCTCTCGATCTAAAGTATAGTAGTTACTTACTATTTACTATGTTTATACCTATACTTAGTACTAAGTATCTAGTACTTATTATTGATAAAATATAGAGAATATACTATTATACATATAGTAATATATATAGTTTCTATATACCTTATAGTATAGTATAATTAATACTAGTAACGTTTCCTTTTTCATATACTTTAGTACTTATCTATCTATACGAAACATAGTATTCTTAGTAATCTATATCTTTTTACTTTAAGAATACTTAAATATCTATTTATCTATTCTATTTAACTTACTTATTCTTTTATTTAAAAACTATATAATTTGAGTTAACTTAGTTACTCTTACTTGTCACTTAGAATAAGATCTAAGCTCTTTACTTTATATATAGATTTAACTATAAACTCTACCTAATAATAGTATTTATACTAATATTAACTTATAGCTAGTTAGAATAGTAATGAAATTACCTATTATTATAAGTAATTATACTTCTAACTCTAGTATCTAACCTTATAGGAATAGAAACCCTTATGATAATAATTTATATAGAAAGAGCCTTATTAAACTTAAAGCTTAATATATATAGCTAAAAGTAACTATTAAGGTTATAAGATTAAGAATTCTTTCAAATCTCTTAAGAATAGGATACAATAGAGTATTTATAAGAACTAGGTATTTTATAGTTTTTTATTCTTTTATATCCTTTATAATAGAATTAAAATCTCTTTGAAATCTATATAGCAATTTATTGAATAAAGTCCTATAGAAGAAGTATAGAAATATCGAGTAATATTTATTATAATTGAAACTATTACTTTATTAGAATAAGTTCTAATAAAATCATCACGAGTATTACAATTAGAAAGTAATTTATAAATATTTAAAGAAATATTTCATAGTTAACTTATAATTTATTATATTAAGATAATAATATTTGGGATTAGGTGTTAATTATATGATACTTTAATATTAACATATTATTATAACACTAGTTATTAGATATTTTAAAATATTGTAATAATATAATTATAGAAGTTTTAAAGACTATCTAGTTATATCAGAAGTATTTATATTTATATAAGTATTATTTATATATTAATATATTTAATCAATATTTTAAGATTATTTATTAATAGGAATAGGCTGAATCCTATTATATTCATATAGACATCATATATTAACTTATATTAATAGTAGAGAACCTTTATATTAATACTATAAAGTTTTGTCTTAAAGATAGGTAGGATTTAGTAAGGATATTAAAGTTATAGATATTGAGGTTATAATGATTATTCAAATAGAATACTTATAGCTAGTAGGAATAAAATATCCAAAGATATTTAAATTATATATAACTATAAAGATATAAAGGTATAAAGGTATAAAGATATTATAGAAGGACATATTAGTTATTTATTATTAAAAACGCTAATATAAAGTAGATATACTAGCTACTATAGGTATAAAGAATTTAGCTCTAAATTAACTAGAGGTTCGTTATAGTAGTTAGTAGCGGATAGGAAGACTAAAGTTATGCTTTAAAAAGTAATATATCTACTAATAGTTATAATAGCAAGCAAGCTATTAGCCCCTCTTATAATTTAAATTGACAAATCTCTTAAGAATATAATTTAATGTAATTTGTATAACAGTATTAGTAATATACTTACCTCTATTGATTTACTATATGTTTTAGAATCTATAGCTTTTATATAACTACTTTAATACTATAAAGCTAATTATAAAGTATTTTTCTTAAGTAATACTAAGCGTTATAAAATAGTTATATATTAAATATAAATTAATATATATAATAATGAGGATTTAAAAGAGTTTATAGTATTAGAAGGTTTCCTTGAGTAATTTAATTGCAATATGAATAAACTCTATACTAGTTAATATAATATAGATTTCTAAAATAGATATATTCTATATAACTCTTTTTACTAGAAGAATAAAAGGTAATAATACTATAGAAGCTAAATCAGGTATTACTTATAATAGTTCCTGAGTTTATAATTATTATAAATCCTACTTAAAATAAGAAATTAACATTATTAATATATAAGCTATTAATAAAAGCGTAAACATATCTTTTAAAAGTATTAAGCAGTATAAAGTTGGAATTATAATTAAAATACTTAATTTATTATTTACAATATTTACTACGAATAATTATGAGTTTATCTGGAGGGTAATGCATACTATATGTAATCTTACTATATGGGTGCAAAGTAGTATTCTGATTATTTATTATTATTATTCCTATATTATATAACATATAGCGTTATATAAAGCTCTAGATCTATAGTATAGTAATTACTTACTAATAACTATATATTTAGCTATAACTAATACTAAATACTTAATACCTATTACTAATAAGACATAAAAAGCATACTACTATATATAGCAATATATATAGCTAACATATACCTTATAGTATAATATAACTAATACTAGTAACTTTTTCTTTTTACTATATAGTTTAATACCTATCTATTTATATAAAGAATAATACTTTTAGTGATATATATTCTTTAATCTTAATAATACTTAAATATCTATATATTTATTCTTTTCAAATTACCTATCTTTCTACTTAAATATTTATATAATTTAAATTGATAAATCTCTTAAGATTATAGTTTAATATGTCTTTTATAAAGGTATTAGTAATATTATCATCTCTATCAATCTACTATATCTTATTAAATCTACAATATCTATATAACTATCTTAACACTATAATATTAATCATAACGTACTTTTCTTTGATAAGAGTAAATATTACAAAATATTTAGAAAATAAGTATAAGTTAGTATATATAATAATTAGATTTGAAAAGGATTTTTGATATTAGAGAATCTTCTTAAGTAATATAACTATAATATAAGCAAAGTTTATACTAACTATTACTTATAGTGGTCTCTTGATTTAAAATTATTATAAACTTTAATTAAAATAAGAAATTAGAACTATTAATAAATAGAATATTAATAAACATATACAAATATACCTTAGAGAAATTAAATAGTATAAAGTTAAAATTATAGTTAAAATATTTAATTTACTACTTAATACATTTATTAAATATAGTGATAATATTACCTAAAAGCTATTATTCTTATACTATAGAAGAGAAGTTAAGCAATATTTCAAATTAGTATATTAAAGTAAGATATATCTTATATCTATATTATTTAATATATACCTTTTAAGTACTTTAGATATTATATATATATATATTAATAAAGACGAGGTTTTACTCTTAATACTTTTAATATCAGTAGAATATGTCACTATTAAACAATAGAATACTTCTATTAAATATTAGCAGTACTACTTTTAAGAAGGCTATTTTAAATTATACTTTAAATAAGACTTTTTTAAGCTCCTTATTTTTATAATATAAGAAGGTAATAGTTAAGAAGTTAATAGTATTATTAATTTATATATCTATAAAGCTAAAGTTATTATTTTTAGAATATAAGATAAAGAGGTATAACGTATATATTAATATTGCTATTTATAATTACTTCTTATAATATTCAGAATAAGTAACCTATTAGTAAGTAATAGCCTTAGTAAAATCATATAGTACTAGAATAATACCTATAATAAAACCTAGAGAATATTAATCCTTAAGGTATAAAAGTAATTTAATTATAATATATCTTATAAGTTCTATTTTAATTTCGATATAGATTTATATTATATTATATAGCTATACTATTATATTATCATACTAAAAGCAAGCTAGAATTATAGCTAGAAGTAACTACTAACTACTTTATTAAATTATCAGTAATTATATTAATATTCCAGATTTACTATTATTTCTAACGTTCTAAATCATAAATCTTAACTTCTTATATATCTTATTAATATTTGTTTTCTTAATTTTATTATTAATATAAAACTTAAAATACTTATAATCCTTTCAAGAAGTGGGGTTATATTAAATAGTCTTCATAATGTTATTAGTAATAATACTCTTAACTTCTTTTTTAATTAATTCTTTAAAGAATAGTCTAAATATAAAAATGATATTTTCTTTATAGAAGTCAAGTATTAGTATTATATCTAACTATTCTTTAGCTATAAGATATATTATCAAATAACGTTCTGAATTAACATCTAAAGAGTATAAGCTATTTTTATAAATTATAAGATTAAAATTTAGTTAAACTTAATATATTTAAAATTAAAGTAATATCTTACTAACTATTTAAATAAGAAAGAGATTATTCCAATTATTAATAGTAATAATATTACTATTATCTACAACAATAGTAGTTTATATTACTTATTAAATATTCTAAAACTCTAGAAGAATAATTATAAATATAATTGAAATATTACTATAAGAATATATATTTCTATATAATATTAGACTTCCTATAACAATAATACAAATACTTATAGATTTCTTATAAATACTTTTAAGTATTAATACTTTAAAAATATAGTTTAATAAGATTTCTTTATTACTTTTAAGATAGCATTTTATAGTTATAAACTAAAACTCTTAAGAATTATAAGGGAGTTTAAGAGTATATATCTTACTATATATAGTAAGGAGGTGATATAAGTCTTACTAATTATTTTTCTTTTGCTATATATATGTTAAGAGTTAAAGTAAAAGAATTATAATATATGAAATATCTAAGTTATTATATATTATTTAAGTAGTATTCATAGTATATTTAGTATATGTATAATAAATCTCTTTAGTAGTTTTTTTAATGTTTCAGGCTTTCAATAAGTAGTAAAGGTATAGGGTATAGAAGGCTTTTTGAAAGATAAGACTTCTCTAATTATTATAGTAAGCTTTAAATTATTAATACTTAAGTCTGTAAGAAGAAAGGAGTATTATCCCTATTATAGTATTAATAAATTTAAAATAAGTTATAAATATCAATCTAGATTTATGAAGTCTAATTAATATAAGAATTAGAATCATTTTAAAAGTATTTTTATAAATTATAAAAGAGCCTTCTTCTGTAAAAGAAAGTGAGTTCATTACTATCTTTATGTTTTTTAGAAGAGTAGTATATTAATACTTCAATATTTATAACCTAAACATCTTTCAAATTAGGCTCTTTTTTATTTTATAGAAAGAAAACATCTAGTAAAACGTATGAGGGGGGAGTTGAAAGTGTGAATATAGTAGTCAAATTAATTAACTTAACTATTATAGATATAATAGTATCTTAAATATAGAGGGGCAGTTCTTCTAAAAGTAAAATAATATGAGTTTGGTTGATTAAAACCTATTGGTATGCTTTATAATATTATTTTATTTAGAAGTATAAAGTATTAAAATTTCTACAGTAATATTCCTTTCTTCAGTATAGGTTTCTAAACGTTTAGGGTTAAATCTTTAGTTATTATTAAGATGTAGAATATTAGGATAAAGTTCTAATTGGGTTTTATAACATACTGATCGAGCTATCATATAGCTAAGTATATTGTCTATTTAGCTGTAAAATCTATAGCTCTATAGAAGCTATAATTATTAATATTAGGAATAGTGTAATTATTCTTAGTGTTGTTAGTAAGCTCTATTCTAATCGAATTGATATAGATTTAATAAAGTAGTTCAGTAGTCTTATTATAATCAATTCTTAAGTATTGCTTTATAATCCTACTTTTAGTGTAGTTAGGGTATTGTAAATTAGCTTTTTGTAGTTAATTTATCGGTATTTCTTCTGTTATTCTAGCTATTTTAGTTAAAAGTGATATTTGGGGTGTTTTTATCAGATTTATTCAAATATATAAGAAACCTCTTTTTCAATTATTCTAATAGAAGTAATAAGAAGTTCTATAATACTTCTATATTAATAAATCGTATAGAAAGTCGCTCTATAAATGCATACTTATTTTACCTTTTTACTCCTAGTGGTTCTTAAGTAAATAAAGTAAACGTATAGAGGTTTATTCTTTTATAAGGTATTAGAAGTAGTATAAGCTATATATATTATAATTATAGTGCTTTATACGCTGCAGCTATAATAGCTGATATATTATAATTATACTATAGTATGTATTATACGTTAGCTTATATATTATAATTATAATATAGTATATATTATAGTTATAGTAGTTTATAAATTATTCTAAGGTATATATATTATAGTTATAGTATCTTATATATTATAACTATAGTAGTCTATATATTATAGCTATAGTTAGAATTCCAGTAATGTAATTAGAACTTTAAAATAAACTTTCTATCTAGAAACTTTAATATCTCTATAAATAATAATTAGAAATAAGTAATTAAACTAGTAATTAAACTACTATTTCTCTTTCGATTTCATTATTATTATTATAAATACTTTAAATAAGTCTTTATATTGAGAAAACCTTTTTTATTCTATTATAAGCATTTTGACTTTATAGTTATCTATAGTAAAAATCTAACTATTAATTTACCTATCTATCTTTCTATTCTAATAGGTTATAAGCCTAATCCTTCTTACTTTAAAGATTTTAGATTTTATTCTTTAGAAGATTACTTCTCTTATTTATTTATAAGATTCAATTATCATAATAAAATCTATAAAGGTCTTTACCTTTTTACCACTTTTATAGAAATTAAATATCTTATTGGATATCCTTACTTTTATAAAGAATTAATTTTATATAATAGGTTATTTTAATATTTGAAAATCTCATCTTTCTGCTTAACTTAACTCTTTTTAATTCCTTAGATATTTAAGATTTATTCTTAATTAATGATTTATTTAAATTATTCTTAAGTCTTTTTTGTGTGTGATTTCAAATTATTTTAATAGTAAAAAGATTAATATATCTAGAAAATCAACTCCTTTTGTCTTCAACTTTATTGTGACTTTCGATTAATTTTATAAGGAAGGAAAAATGAATTTATGTAAAAAGAGAGAAGGAAAATATTAAGATTCAAATCTCTAATCTTTAAATTTAACCTTTAAGTTATATCTTTATTTTAAGTCGAAAGGAAAGATTTTAACTTTAACCTTTTTTCATTTTAGAGGAAATATAATACTTCTTTATATTATATATTATAAGACTTTTATGTCTTTTTAGAAAAGCTCTCAAGAATATTGTTCTTTTAAGAAATTATTTTACTTTAATAAATATTAGTAATTTTAGAAAGATTACTATTTTTAGATTAATAAGAAGTAATAATTATAAAGTTCAATCTATTTATATTAAAGCTTCAGTTATTAGTAAATATACCTTTATAGATATTATTAAACCTATTTCCTTCAAGAATCAAAATTAAAAAAGCAAAAGCTTTAAGTCATATATAATTATACTATAATGCTAATTATCTTTAAATTCTTAAAGTCAATATAGTTATTTCTTAAATATTTAAATATTTATAAGACTTCTATAAGTCTTTAGGATTTATTAATAAGTCTTTAACCTATAAAGAATTATTCACTACTACCTTAAGTAACTTCAGTAGTATAGAGGGATTTTTGGCTACAATGAAAGATTTAATTAATAATTTATGTTATAATAGACTAGAGTTATTTAGATAGATAATCATAATATATATTTTAAATAGTTTTAATTCTCATTATAAAGATTTTATTATTTCTATAATTTAAAACTTTCAATTCAATTGAGAGAAGCTAATATTTTAAAATCTTTAGTTTCTAATATATTAGATAGATTTAGAAGACGGAATAATGATTTAATTAATTATATTAAAGATATTGAAAAAAGAAGAAGTTTAGAATTACTAAAATAATACATAGAAAGTGAAAAGAAATCTTTTATAAAAGTTATAAGAAATATAATTATGCTAAAAAAGCTATACCTATTTTTATCCAGAAAAAGCTTTAAATTAGTAAAAGAATATCTTTATTAGAAACAAAGAAAAGAATATATCTAAGAAATAGAATTTAAAATCTATTAATACTACTTTCATGAGGATTAAATAAATAAAGAACATAAAAGACGGATTATGAGAAGATAAAGAAAGTCTTAAATCTAAAAGATTTATTTCTAAAGATATAAATGTTAATATATTTTCTAATGAAGATAATATCTTTACAAATAGAAGAATTACTTAAAACTATCTTGTAAAAAGAAACAATAGAAACTATACAGCTCTAGGTTTGGTAATAAATTCATCAATTATTAGAGATTCTAAGACTTTAATTAAAAGAGAAACTTATAAGAATATTTTCTTTTTGAATATTACTATTATGATTTATATAATTAGAAGTAAGTCTGTTTTTTTGATATACAACTAAGCTTAAAAAAGGATTAAATAGAGAAGTACCCTATATCTTATAATTAGACCAATAAGAGATTTAGAAATATCTCTAGAAAAATCAAATTTCTATATTGACAGAAACTTTGATATTCTAAAATCAAATTTAAATTATTTATCTTAAAGTAAACTTAACTTTATAAGAATTATATTAACATTCTAGAGAAAGTGTATATTATATAAAATAGAAAAGAATTCTACTTTAATAGTAAGATTTAAGAAGAATAATGTATATAAATTTCATTGGGTTACTTTTGCTCTGTACCTGGAATGGTATCTAAGCTCTTCACCCTATATATGGACTTAACTATAAATTTTACCCGATAACAGCATTCGTGCCAATGCCGGCTTATAAATTTCATACTTTTAATTATAGAAAGATATTATTCTTTCTATTACTATATTATAGAATATTTAGCTTTTAAATTATTATTCTAGTTATATTGGTATAAAAGCTATAAGTAATTTAAAAAACAATATGATAAATGTATCTTATAAAATAAATAAAATAGATATTCTTTCTATTTATAAAATGTATATTAAAGAAAGCTCTACTCTCAATATTGATGGAAATGATAAGAAATAAAACCAAAATCCTTTACATTTAAACCATATTAATTCAGATTAATATAGATTTATAACTCTTATTCTATATAATAGATTTAATAGATTTATTCCATATATTAACAAATTAATTAGGTTCACTTAGGGAGTTTTATTAAAAATCAAATTAGCTAAAGAAGCTTTTAGAATCTTTCTCAAACTTAACATGTTAGTAAATAATAACAATAATAAGAGATAATAAAAGAATTTAATACTAATAGAAGTAATGAATTTACTAACAAAAGAATAAAAGATATTTATTTCTATTGTAATATTATTCATAATATTAAACTTCCCTATATCTATAAGCTTAATAGTGCAACAGAAAGAGTATTAAATATTCTAATTAAGAAAATTAGAGTTCTAATTTATTAATCGAATCTACCTAATTATTTATAAGAAAATATTTTAATAGCTTATATATATATATATATAGAATTTCCATATAGTTTTATAACTTTTAAAACTTTTTATAAAGGAAATAATAAAATCAAATTTATTATTCATAATATTAAAATGGAAGGAGCTAATAGCTTACTCTCCATTGTGACTATTAGTAGATATATTACCCTTTGAAGTATACCTTTAGCTTTCCTACTTCTTACTAATTACTATAGCTAGCTTCTAGTTAATTTATAGCTAAACTCTTTATAGCTATAGTTGTTAGTATACCTACCTTATATTGATTTGTTCAATGATAAATAAGTAATAACTTCTTTTACAATGACATTATACCTTTATATCTTTATACTTCTATACCTTTGTAGCTATTAATATATAATTTAAATATCTTAAGATATTCAAATACTACTAGCTATAGGCATTCTATTTAAATATTTATTATAACCTTAATATTTATAACCTTAATATCCTCAGGACTAAGTCCTATTTACTCTTAATATAAGACCTTATGTTATTAATATAAAGGCTTTCTACTATTAATATAAGTTGATTTATTATTTCTATATAAATATAATAAGATTCAATTTGTTTTTATTAGTAAGTAATCTTACTATATTAAATACAATTAATATATAAATAATACTTATATAGATATGGATATTCTTAGTATAAATTCATAGGTTTTAAACTTCTGATAATTATAATATTGTAATATTCTAGACTATCTAATAACTAGTATTATAATAGTATCCCAATATTAGAGTATTATCTAATTAATATTTAGTCTTTAAAACCTTTGATTTAATATAATAACTTATAGGATAATTAGATAATTATCTTTTTAATACCTATAGACTATTTATTAACTATTGCTATTAAGATAATTCTTCTAAAGTCGAATCTAATAAACTAATAATTTTGAATGTAGGGTTATTAGTGAATATTACTATATCTATACTATACCTTTCTTCTTATAAGTAACTATATAAATTCTAAGGGGATTTTGAATTTACTATTAAAAATATAGAGTAATAATGAGTTAGAAAATACCTAGCTCTTAGCAATCTATTTTATTTTATTTTGAAAAGGTTTGAAAATCTTCTTAACTGTATAACTTTAGTAGTTACTTTTAGCTATATTATTACTATAAGGTCTTCTATTACTATAGAGTTAAATATTAGATCTAGGGGTATAATTATCTATAATAATAGGTATTTCTATTACTATTGTAGCTAGTTATAAGCTAGTATTACTATGAATACTATTATTAGGTAAAATGTATAGTTAAATCTATATATAGGGTAAAGAGCTTAAGTACCATTCTAAATACAAACTAAAAGTAACTAAATAATATTAAAATATAGAATAGCTTTAATTATTATAAGAACAAAGATCTTAATATTAGGAAATTAGACATAAGAACTAAGAAAGGAATTATTATAACTTATAGAAATAATACTTATAAAACTTGAAATCTTAATGAAAAGAAAGCTATATGGTCTAGGAATATAGAACTTTTGAAAGATTCCTTTTATATTTTAAAACAAGAGTTACTTTTATCTATTACTTTAGAAAAGAATTCTAATAACTTTAAGCCACATTAGCTAAATAATAATCTTGTCTTACATCTAAATATATCTATTGCTAATATAAGTTAAAACAGTAATAATAATAGTAAGAACTCTTTAATGAATACTACTATTCAACTTTGAAAGGTAACTAGAATAGTTCCGGGAGAGAATCCAAATATTAGAATCACTAAAAATAATACAATATATTAAGAATACATACAGAAAATAATAGTACTACTTAGAGAAATCTAATTTATATATTAATCTACTCATTATATTAGATAAAATTGAAAGAACTATAAAATTTATAAAGAGAGTATTCTTTTTGCTATATTAAACTACTCTAATTGAAATAGTTATATAAAGTTATTTAGAAGTAGTTATAAGAATAATTAAGCTTCTTATATTTTATTGGTAAATAAAATAAAGGAACCTACCTCTTTTACTTAAGTATTCAAATCTCCTAATCATAGAAACTAAATTCTAATTATAATGAATGAAATAGAATATAAAGAATCTATGAATAGTTATAAAGTAATACCTCTATTTACTATTAATATCAAAAATATCAATATTCTAAATAGTAAATAAGTTTATAAATTAAATGTAAGTAATATAGCTAGATTAACTATATGTAAGGCTAAGTAGATAGCTTAAAATTATAATTAATATTGAAATAATGATTATTTAGAAGCTTTTATTATTATCTATAGACCTAAGAGTTGGAAATATATAATAAATCTTTCTATTTATTTAGAATAAATTCTAATACAATATATTATTACTACGATATTTATTTATACTTATATGGGTAAAGCTATATATGTTTATCTACCAATAAGATTTTATCTTAATATAAAAAGGAATTCTTCAGAATTTAATATAAGTAAAAATAGAAACACTTATAAATGTAATAAAAGTTATACTTCTATTGATTTATTCCATAAAGCGTTATATAGTCTGCAATAGAATTTTCAATTTTAGTATAAGTATCTAAAATATATTCTATACTTAAAAGGATTTACCATTTCTCCTTACAATAAAGTAATCTTTATTTGAAATAAAACCCCTTATATAGCTATTTTAGCTTATTATATAGACAATATATTCCTAATTACTAATAATTAGAAAGTAGCTTAGTATATATATATATTTCTTAAAAATAAAGAGTACGAATTCAGAATCAAAAAAAGCTTCCTAGCCTTTCAGCTATAATGTATCTATATATTGAAAGGAAAAAATAATAATTATTAATTAAAATAAATGTATTAAAAGGATTATTAAAAGATATAAAAAAACTATTTATTAATTCAAAGCTTCTATAAATAATAGCTTCAAAGTATTTAAGAGTAAAGAGAAAGCTTTGAAATCTAATGTTTTGAAGTTTCAAAAAGAAATGAAAGCTCTATCATATTTAACTCTAAGAATAGAACTTAATATCACTTATATAATAATAGCTGGTTTCCAATCTACTTATAATTAAAATTAAAATTACGTTTTTACTTCTAACGATATATAAAGTTATTGAAATAATAATAAAGAACATAGATTTACTTATAACTATAGAAATATATTTTCTATTAGCAATATTATAAAATATATACATTTAGATTAAGTAAGAAATTTAAGAAATAAAAAAT
The DNA here is from genome assembly GCA_004366825.1 of Colletotrichum spinosum. Taxonomy (NCBI): domain Eukaryota; kingdom Fungi; phylum Ascomycota; class Sordariomycetes; order Glomerellales; family Glomerellaceae; genus Colletotrichum; species Colletotrichum spinosum. The sequence continues at coordinate 15,128 of QAPG01000510.1, forward strand.
CTACTTCTTCTCATCCTTTCTATTGAAAAAGAAATAGTGATATTATAGATTATTGTCTTATAAAATAAGAAAGACTGGTTTTATTTATTTATAAAACTAAGTATTTAATTCTCTTAGATATCTATAAAGAAGTAACTAATTTATATTATAATAGTACCTATATAAATCTATAGTTAGAAATAATTAAAGTTAAAAAACCTAAGGTTTCTATAGATAATTTAATAGTAGGAAACTAGTTAAAAGCCTTAAGCTTTATAAAACAAATAGAATATATAAGTATAAAATATTACTTTATAAGAGATTGTATTAGAAATAAAAATATCTTCCTCTCATTATATAAATATAGAAGATAATATAGCTAATATTATAACTAAGTCTTTAGATTTAGTAAAGTTTAAATGAATCTTATCTAGATTTGAAGAAAGAATATCTTAAAAATCTTTCTTTTTTTATTATTTCCAAGTTTCAAATCTTACAATTTTATATGATTTTGCACTTTCTTTTTCATTACGTTGTATAACTTTTGATATAAGTAAACTATATACTAGCAAACTATACTTTATAAGGGGATATTAGATTTATTCTAGTATATAAAGAACTTCTATTTCTATTACTCTAATAGAAGTAATAAGAAAGTCTACAATATATCTGAATATGTAAATTATATAAAAGCTGCTCTACAAATATATACTGATTTCAGCCTTTTGCTCCTAGTAATTCTTGTATAAATGAGGTAGAAATATAGAGGTTTATTCTTCTATAAAAGATTAGGAGTAATCTAAACTATATATATCATATTTATAATATTCAACATATTACAACTATAGTAGCTAATATACTATAGTTATATTATAATATATCTTATACTTTAATCTATATATTATAGTTATAATATATTATATATTATAGTTATAATAGTTTATATATTATACTGAAATATATATACTATAGTTATAACGCTCTATATTCTATAGTTATAGTAGTTTATATGCTATAGCTATAGTTAGAGCTCTAGTAGAAAGTATAGAAGTTTATTCTTTTATAAGATACTAGAAGTAATTCAAGCTATATATATTATAATTATAATGCTTCATGCACTATAACTATAGTAATTGATATATTATGATTATATTATAATATATACTAGACTTTAGCCTATATATTGTATTTATAGCGTATTATATATTATAACTATAGTAATCTCTATATTATACTAAGATAAATCTATTGTAATCATAATACTTTATATACTATAGCTATAGTAACTTATATATTATAACAACAGCCACAACTCTAGTAATATTCCCTGGAATTCTAAAATAAACCTTCTATATAAGAATCTCAATATCTCTATAAATAATAATTTGAAATAGTGCATTATACTATTAATTGAATTACCTTTTCTCTCTCTATTTAAATACTATTATTATAGATATTATGAATATATCTTCATATTAAGAAAACTACTTTTATCATATTATATTTCTTCCAGCTTTATAGTTATCTATAGTCATAACGTAACTATTAATTTATCTACCTATCTATCTATTCTAATAGTTCTTAGTAATAATACTACTTTATAGTAATAATAGTTGTTTTAACTTCAAAATTAGAAGTTTAGTTAACTATAAAAGCTTCGAAATCTACTATAGAGCTTTCTACCATTTGAATGAAGCTTTATAATTCGATAGATAAATTAATTCAACTTTTAGAAGGCTCTGTATTAGAATTAGTAGATATGATAGATGCTATTAGATTAGAATTAGAATTATGAATAAGTTCAGCTGATTTTAATATAGGTATAATAGTTATATCATATTTTTAGAAACTTTCCTTCTATACTTTCTAAAAAAGCTGAGAACTAAAAGCGCTTTTGATAGGTAAAGGTTTTATAGGCTTTTTAGTAGGTATGGGTAAATAGAATTTACACTATAAATCCAAAGTACTAAAAGGATTACCTTTAGTATTACATAGAATATTATTCCTAATAAAACCACTTTTATGGTAGGGTAATATTCTAGAAAACATTTTGATAGGAAATCCTGGAACGAAAAAGGTATTGGTTATATTTATAAGATTAATAGAACTTTTATAGTAGATAGGTAGTTCCATAATACTTATATAGGGGGGATTTGTAGGATGGCTATTTATAAATATAAGAGCTAGGTTCTATAGAGTGTTTATTTTAGTGAAAAGCTGCAAGCTATCAACCATATAAAAGTAGAATTTATATTATAAAGCTAATAAGTTTTATTAAGCTAGTATATTATATCTTTAGGCTTTACAAAAGGCTTTTTAGTAGTAAATAGTAGATCTTCTTAATAAATAGTACTTATAAGTATTATAAGAATTTCATTTATAGAACTTTTAGGTTTTATTTTAATTGTGATAACTAAAGTAGTAGATATTATGAAAGCTTTAGAAGTAGACTTCTATTAGAAAGCTTTAAATCTTATTAATAGTCTATCTATCACAGAATAATTTCTAGATATTACGTAGACGCATACAGCTATCTAATTAGCCATCCTATTACTATAAAAACCTATAAATAGTAGTTATACGTAGGGGCCTTCTTTCCTCACGCATCTACATTTATTCAATAAAACTACTTTTAGCTACTCACAGTTTAAAAACAGCTTACCTAGCCTAAAAGGTTAGTACTAATTACTTATTACTACTTATTTTGTAATAAATAGTAGTACAACTAATATTAACTATTTGAGTAATAAGGCCACAGCTTTAATCTATTTTTTAATAAGGCTATTATAATTATCCACAATAAAGTATTATAAAGTTATATTCAAATCGTATTATTTTTACTAAAAACGCTATAAGGTAAGAACTACTCTATTATTAAAAGGAGTAATACTTACTATACATATCTTATTTATAAAACCCCTTTCTATTAGTATCAAGAGGTAAAAGCCTTAAGCTTAATAATAACCTTTTTCTTCAATTTCTTCTTATTAATTATGTTATATTTATCTAATTATTAATTAGACTAATTAGACGAGTTAGATTAGTATATAGACTTCAGCTTGAAAGTAGGGTAATAATAATAATATTATTACCTATTAATTATAACAAATACTATAGTAGTTAATACTATAGTAACTACTATAGTAATTACTATAGTAATTAATATTATCAATACTACCCACTATATATAATATTTATACTAATTATACTACTTCTAATAATAATAGTAGTTATACTTCTATATAATTTACACAAATACAGAGTAGTAGAAATTATACCTCTATACAAAATAAGAATAGTACTAATACGAGTAGTACTAGTACTTACCTTCTATATAAGTAGATTTTCGACGATAATAATATTACTAATAATTATAATAATAACAACCTAAAACCTACTTTTACTAATAAGACATATAACTCTAAAAGCTCTAATAACAATGTTTCTAATATTCCTAAAAGTAATATCGAGGTCAATACTAGTAATTATAATGCGTCTAATAATTATAGTAATTATAATAATGTTGGTTAATCTGGAGGGTAATATATACTATATGTAATCTTGCTGTATAGGTGCAAACTAGTGTTCTGGTTATTCATTATTATTATTATTATATGATATAGTATATAGTATTATATAAAACTCTAGATCTATAGTATAATAATTACTTACTAATTACTATATATATAGCTATAGTTAGTACTAGGTATTTAGTACTTATTACTAATAAAATATAGAAAGCATACTACTATATATATAATAATACGTATAGTTACTATATATTTTATAATATAATATAATTAATACTAACAACTTTTTCTTTTTACTATATACTGTAATATTTATCTATTTATATAAAAAACAACACCTTTAGCAATCTATACTTTTTGTTTTAATAATACCTAAATACTTATTTATTTATTCTATTTAAATTACCTAT
>QAPG01000511.1:0-18961 GCA_004366825.1 Colletotrichum spinosum
ATTTAGCTTTAAAAATAACTATAAATCTAATATAGAATTTATTATTAATATTATATATTTTAATAGTAATAAGTATATACTATATATAATTAATATATTAATAGTATTTATAACTATAAGATTTATAAAAAGTATATCTATAGAAGATATATATAATATATATTAAAGGTATATTAAATTAATATATATTAAAATCCTTTAGATAGAATTATTACTATTATAAAATATAACTTTACTACTAAAAACTTCAAAAGAATTATTCATAATATAAATAGTAAAATAAAAGTCATACTAATTAAAACTTATAATAGTATTAGTAAAATTAAATAATACTATACTTTTTTATAAATAACCTATAAGATTATATATAATAGGATACTAGAGATATTAAGTAAGGAAGTATTCTATAACATAGTTAAAATAATCAATAATACTAATAGCTCTAATAGTTTTATACTAACCCTACTTATTTTGAAAATATACTTATACTTTAATAAATTACTACTACTATTTCTAAATATAATAAGATATATAATAATTATCTATAAAATAATAAAGGATATATATAAAATCCACATGTAATACTAATTCTTAGACGCTTTAAATATATATAATAGCTTTTTAATAATATCTATCTACTAACTCCGATTATAGTTAGATATATATATCTATTAAAAATACTAAAATTAGACTAAACCCTTTAGATTTATCTTAATTAATAATAAGATATATATTATAAAGATAGAAAGTAAGCTTAAACCTTTCTAAATTATAATAGTTAAATTATATTACTAATGTTAAGTTAAAATAAATAATAATACAAATCCCTATAAAGATAAAACTAAAGGAAAAGCTTTATTTAGAAAAATAATCATAATAGTAATACTTAAGAAAAAGCTAAAATAATAAAGATAACTATATAAGAATAATACTTTTATTATAGAAATAAGCCTTTTTAATACTATATATTATAATATCTATTTTATAATAAAAAAGTAGAAGTATTAGCTAAGACTATTAAGTTCTACTTATATAGCCTTATTATAATACTAAGTAAATGTTTTAAAAAGTCATATATTAAAGAGCAAGAAATCCTATCAGTAAAAAGAATATAAATAAATAAAAGTCTTTAGCTTTAGGTTTATTAATAAAGTCAAAAGTATTTATAATATATTACATAAATAGTTATAACTAATATTCAAGAGATTTAATAATTAGGAGAAAACTAATATCTTTATATAATTACTAATAATATAATAAATCAACTACTATTTTATATTAATACTATTAGTAATACTATATTCCAATATCCCTATAGAAGTCTACTTCTATAATACGATTTAAATTAATACATAACTAGAAATACTACTAAATTGCTTTATCTTAATAGAACTATTTATTAGTTTATAATAAGTATATCTAAAAAGTATTATTATTATTATTATCTAGCTATTATATAGCTTTATAGAGTTAGATATATACTAAGATATAATATATTCTAACTACTATAAAAAACGACTAAGAATAGAGTTCTTATTATATAATTTATACCTTATAATCTATAGAATAAATAACTTATATTTTAATATTATAAATATATAAATAGATAGTACCCTTAGCTTCTACTTATTTAAATTTAATAATAAAAAGAAAGAAGAGCTCTAATAAGTGGGATCTATAATAAAGTTAAAATTAATACTTATAATTAATAAGCCTCTTACTTTTAATAGAAGTATAGTAATTCTTTAAGATAATAATAATATAATCTTTATCTAAAAAAGCTAGAATAAAGGAATTAGACTTCTTAATTACACCTCTAATAAAGTAAAATTAGTATATATTAAATAGTAGGTATAAGAAGTATATATAGCTTCTATATACTAACTAAAAGTATACTTTAACCTTTCTACTATACCTTAATACTAAAACCTAATAGAAAAAGATATTAAGAGACTTAATAAATACTTTAAATAATAGATAAATCACTTAGAGTAAAGCCTAATATTTATCCTTACTAATATCAAGAAGATAAAGTTCTATAGCTTTATTAGTAGATCTTTTACTAATAAAAAAGATATAATATTTTAATTAACATTTATTATTATTTTAGAGATAAAAGAAACTAATAAGGATAATAATATTTTTAAATTTAAAAGTAATATTATCTACTTCTTTTCTACTAAATTAAGAAGGGTTATATAAAATATATTAACCTCTAAAGTCTATAATATAATTATAAGAGTTAATATAAAATACGTAATTTCTACTACCCTTAGGCAAATAACTAAATGTCTAAAAATACTAATAATACTAATAGTAGTCTATATTAACTCCTACTCTTTCTATAAATACCTTATTAAACTGAGTATTATTAAAAAGAAGTACCTTATAATCGACATTATAATATTTTGACAATTATATAAATAAAAAGAAAGCCTTGAAATCTATTAAATTAATAGTACAAACAGCCTAATAGATAATATAACTAAGAGATCTAATAACTAAGCTTTAAGAAAATTTATAATAATAAATAAGGCAATAATATAAATAGAAAGATAAATAACAAAAGCTACTAATAATAATAAGAAGAAGAAATACAAATAAAAGGAAGATATATAGGATAATAAGAAGAAGGCAATAAAAAGAAGAAAAAAGCATACTATAATAAGCACTTAAGACACCTAACGCAGTATTAAACAAAAGGCGTATTTTTAAAAAAGAATACTATTTATAGTATTTTTACAATTTTTAATATAATTAAAAAGACTTATATAACTAGAAGCAATTTTACACTACTTTTACATTTTATACTACTTTTACATTCTGCACTACTTTTAGTATTTTACATACTTTAGCTATAAAAGAGAGTATTACTAGTATTAAGTTAAATATAGTACTAAGGTAGCTAAAACTATAGTAATAAATAACTAAATAGTTAACCTACTTATTTAGACTAATAATAATAGAAGGATTATTATATAGATTTATCCCTATAGTATATAGTATATATATATATATTATAACTTGAGTATAAATATTATAAATAGAGATAACTAGTTATATACTATTTACGCAATCGATCGATTACAATATTTACTAGTTATAAACCAACATATAGGTTAGATTTTCTCTGAATATTATTATTATTTCTTATATTTCATTCTAATACTTTACTACTTTTAATTATTATAATATTTAAATCTTCTTCTAGAATTATTCGAGTTATATTTTGTACTTTAGTAGTTAGACTTATTAAAGAGATATTATTATTATTATCATTTTAACTTATATAAGAAATAGGTTTATCTAGATTTAAAATAAGATTATTATTCAGCTAAGTAGACTTATAATCATTAGAGTTCTTTTCTAAATTAATAGATAGAAATAACTCTTTTTCTAAAATATAAAAAGTACTTTCTAGGATTTCTATATCTCTGGACCATATAGCTCTTCTTTTATTAAAATCCCAGATTTTATAAGTATTATTTCTATAAGCTATAATAGCTTCTTTAAAAGCTTTTATATCTCATTTCTTAATATTAGGATCTTTATTTGTATAATGATAGAAATTACTATATATCTTAGTATCTTTAATCATTAAATTCTACTTTAGTTTCTAATTTATCAAGAATCTTCAAATATATATAATTATAAGGAGTTCTATTATAAGTATATATAGAAACTATTGAAATATCTCCTTTTAGGTAATAAGGTAAGTTTAAGTAATAATGAGAATTGTAATTCTCTTAATTAGAGTTTTTATTATTCTTCCTATTAAACTACTAGGGCTATAAGTTTGAAGAAGCCTAATATTATAAATAATATTAGAATAAGAATGTATATCTTTTATTCTTTTATTAATAAATCTATTACTTCTATTAGTATTAAAATCTTGTATTTTACTCTTATTATTATTATAATCTACTAATTCTTTAAATTTCAGAAAGACTTTAAAGATTTCTTCAGCTAACTTCGTTTTTAATAAAACTTCCTAAGTAAACCTAGTTAATATATTCATAAATAGAATAAATCTATTAAATCCATTTTATATTATAGGAGTTATAGGTCTATATTCATCTAAAATAATGTAATCTAAATATTAAAGACTTTATTTCTGTCTTTTATTATATTGATTAATATTATTAATAAAGCTTTCTTCAATATAGACTTTATAAATAGAAAGAGTATTTATTTTATTCATTTTATAAGATAGATTTGAAATAATATCTTTTAAACTATTTATTGCTTTTCTATTAATATAATTTAAATAGGTATATAAAACCTGAATACTTTCTAATATAGTAGTGGAAAGAATAGTATGTCTTTGTAAAATAGCAATATTAAATTTATATAGATTATTCTTCTTAAATCCTGTTAGTAAAGTAGAATTCTTTTCTATATTATATTATATAGATTTATTCTAGAAAACTGATATGATTTCCATAGTATTAACTGTATTTTACAATAATAGATTAACTTCGAATTCTAGAATATAATAAACTTCTTTTAAAATAAAGGTCTAATTTCTTAGAGATATTTTCAAATCTCTTATTATTCTAGTTATAAGGTATATAGTACTTCTCTTTTTAATCTATTTTGAAATTAGCTGTATATTAAGTAAGATAGATTTATTTTTAACTATATAAACAGTAGTAGTAATATTCAGATAAAAATAAATACTTTTATAATTCTCTCTTTTTAATAAATTCTTAGAACGCTTAGTATACACTTAATATATTAAAGAACCTAGAGCTTTAATAGTATTATAATGTTTCTATAAGGAGCTTTTGGATTATTCTTATATCTTTAAAAATACCATCTTTTTTAGAAAATACTTTAATATCTATATCCTTAGAAATAAATTCTTTAGATTTAAGACTTTTTTACTTTCTAATAATTTGTCTTCTATTTGGTTGATTTCTTTAGTTTTAGTTAAAGTAATATTAATAGATTCTGAATTCGCCTTTTTAGAGTGCTTCTTATTTGTATTATTATTTTTAGTTAGGATATTCTTCTATTAATTTAGAGCTTCTTCTAGATGGAAGTAGGTATAATCTTCTTTAGTATAATTTTCGTTCTAATAACGTTTATAAAGGATCTCTTTTATTTATTATAAAGTCTGTTAATAACTTTGAAACTCTTCTTTTTCTAAGTACTTTTAGTATAATGAATTAAATTATTATTCCTTCTTTTAGATTTATCTAATAAATTGGAAAATACAAAATCTAAAGTATAGGTTTCTTTATTAGACTTAAAACTCTAATTTATAGAGATAATATACCTTTTATACTTACAATTGAAACTATTTAAAGTATATATTATAACTATTTATTTAAATAGTTCTAATGTATTATAAGATAGATTATTAGTTAATTCTTATATTTTACTTAGAAAGCCTTCTATACTATTAAAGTTGTTTTAAATGGTATTAAGAAATTCTTTATAAGTTAAGAATATATTAGTAAATTCTAAGAGCTTATGAAGTTCTTTTAAGTATTTAAATATTAAACAAATATTTATATTATCTTTGATAATTTAAAGGAAGTTATCCTTATAGTATAATTTTATATAACTTAGAATTCCTTTATTCATATCCTCATTTATAGAAGTAATAAATTTAATAATATCTATAAAAATATTTTTACTCATAAGTAAACTTTTAATATAAATAGATTAGATTTTATGATTACTATCTTTTACTAATTTAGAAATAGTAATCTTTTTAGAGTTGTTTATTTTATTAAAGTAAAATAAATTGCTTAATATATATGATTTATAAGGGTTTTGCTAAGCAAATATAAGAGTCTTATAATATATAGTATCAAAAGATATTGTATTTTCTAAAAAGATAAAGATTAGAAATTGAAATCCTTTTTTTATTGAAAATAAAGATATAACCTAGAGAATAAATTTAAATATTAGAGATTTGAATGTCGGTATTTTTCTTTTTGTCTTTAAATAAATTTAATTCTTCTTTTTTATAGAACTAATTGAAAGCTAAGGTAAAATTCGAGATAAAAAGAGTTGATTTTCTATATATACTGATCTTTTTGCTATTAAAACAATTTAAAACTAAAGAGTAAATAGATTTGAAGGTAATTTGAAAACATATTTCATTAAGAATAAATCTTCAATATCTAGAGAATTAGAAATTCGGATTTTCAGATATTAATATAGCTTATTAAATAAGATTGATTCTGTATAAAAACAAAGTAATTCTAATAAGGTATTTAATTTCTATAAAAGTAGTAAAAAGGTAGACATATTTATAGATTTTACCATAATATTTAATCTTTATAAATAAATAAAAAAGGTAATTCTTCAATAAATAAAGTATAGAATCTTTAGATTGAGAAAAGCTAGGCTTATAATTTGTTAGAATAAATAGATAGGTAAATAAATTAATAGTTAAGTTATTACTATAGATAATTGTGAAATTAGGAGAAACATAATATAATAAAAGTAGTTTTCTCAATATAAAGACTTATTCAACATATTGATAATAATAATAGTTGAATAGATGAAGAAATAGTAATTTGACTAATAGTATAATTGATTATATCTAACTATTATTTATAGAGATATTAAGATTCTTATATAGAAGGTTTATTTTAGAATTCTAGTTGTACTACTAGAGTTCTCGCTATAGGTATAGTATATAGAGTATTATAACTATAGTATATAGAATATGATAATTATAATATATATATTTCAGTATACTATATAAGCTATGATAACTATAATATATAATATATTATAACTATAGCGTATAGGCTAAAGTATATTATATATTATAATAGAATTATAATATATTAACTACTATAGCTATAGTACTTGAGGCGGTATAACTATAGTATATATAGCTTGAACTACTTCTAGTACCTTATAAAGAAATGAACCTCTATACCTTTACTTCATTTACTTAAAGACTACTAGTAGTCAAAAGGTAAAATAACTATTTATTTATAGAGCGATTCTTATACGATTTATTCATATAGAAATATTACACCATTCCCCACTACTTCTATGAGAATAATAGAAATAGAAGTTCTCTATATATTAGAATAAATCTAATATTAACAAGTAAATAGATACTAACGCCTTAATAGCCTAATTAGCTATGAAAAGCCTTATATACTTAATAGGTAATAAGATACTTTATAGAAAGCTTTACTATACATAGGAAGAAGTTAGACATCTCAGTTTTACCTAAAGATGCTAGTTTATATACCAGCCTTACTAGTTAATACACTAAAGTTCTACTGATAAATAAGAAACTTTATAGGTTCATAGAAACTATAGGAAACCTTCTTAAAGTAATATAGTAATAAGAAGCTTATATATTAGTATATATATAAGAAAGACTTTATCTATTGATATATATATAAGAAGGACTCTCTGTTTCATAACTATTATTCTATCATTTCAACTGTTATTTAATTAATCAAAATACTACATAATTAGTAAGTAGCTAGTAAAACTAATTAGAAATTGCTATATAGCTTTTATAAGCCTTAAAACCTTCACCTTATAAAGAGAGGAATAGTTATAAAAATATATACCCTATAGCCTATATAGAGAACTAGAATAACTAAGACTATTACATACTATACAATATAGTAATTTGAGATTACTATAGGATAAAAGCTCTCCTATATCTACTACTAATTAGCCTATTAAGCTAAAGTCTTATAATCTATAGAGGTTTACCTTTTACTATTATACGTTTTCTCGCTAGGCTTCTAGCTATTCCTTTATATTTTAATAGAAGAAAGCTTTCGTATATCCTATAGAAAAACCTTTAAAATTACTTTTATTGTTATAGTAACTAAGCCTTATGAACCTGGATTAGTATTTATAACCCATTTTAAATTTATTAATACTAGGGTGAAGGGGGTACTTTCTACTGTTTTAAATTCTACTATTAAGAATTTAGAACTTACTATAATGATTATATAAACTTTACTTCTTGGAAAGTCTTCTGTAATCTATATGGCTACTACTTGTTTAAGGCTTCGAATTTAAAGATTGGCTTTAAATAGTACTAAGAAAGTAATTAGCTTATAATTATTCATACTAGAATTAGCTGATTTGTTAGAGTTCTAGCTGTTTAGCTATTACTTATTTATCCTAATAACCCATTTTAAATAAATAAAGGCTTGAGTATTCTTTATTACTCTCATAACCCTATACTTTCTATTTATTATAGAAAATCAATTATTAGGGTTAAAGTTATACTATCTTAATTATTCATACTCTAACTTAATCAGACTATAATATTAGATTATTTAGTAAACAGACCACTTAGTAGTACAAGCGTAGTAGAGCCAAAGGCTCTATATTATATAAAGTTAACCTTTCTGAAAATAAACTCTATTTAAATATTAATATTACGAAGTTCCCTACTTCCTGTAGAATCAGAACTTCTTATTATTATTACTATTTATATCAATATTAGTACTATTTTCAGATATTATTCTAAATAACTTATTCTTTGATAATTAAGAGTAATTAATTGCTTTTGACTTTTTACTAATTACTTATTACTAATTTAATACGTTATAAGCCTAGCTTTATATTAACTTCTTTCTTTATATTATATTCCTATCTTTACTTATTATTGATATTAATATCTTTATTTTTATTAAGACTTATTTGAATTATATTAGAATCTATATTAACTAATTCTAAATCTTCTGCTACTTATCTATTTATATAAAACTTCTTCTAACTATTTCTATAAGACTCTATAGCTTATTCTTTTTATACCTACTTTAACCAATTAATTAACTCTTCTTATTAATTAATAAGTCTAATACTCAATAAACCTATAAGGAGATTATGTTAGTTAGAATAGTAGGTTTACTATTAGGCTAGTAAAAGAAATAGTTAAATAGTAGAAGCTAAAAACCTCTTATACTTTAGGTCTACTAAGACCTTTTATAAACTAACTCTTAAGTCTATTAAGACTTTTATAAATTAGAATTTCAAATCTATTAAGACTTTTGTAAATTAAAATTTTAAGTCTACTAAAACTTCTATAAATTAGGATCTTAAGCCTACTATAACCTTCATAAATTAAAGGTTTAAAGTCTTTTTAGACTTTTATAAAAAAGTATTTCTTATAAGATTTAAACTTTGGACTACTATAAGTCATAGGTATATTAATTATCCATTAACTATTAAGCTATACTATTATTAACTTTCTAATTAATAATAGATTATTAGAATTAGTCTTTAAATATCTTAATCCTACTTTAGGATTTTAATCAATTCTTTATCAAATGACTATTTTACTTTCTTAAGGTATTACTGATAAATATATATAATTCTAAGTTATATTCTATCTTAAAGTTAAAAGGAATTTACAATTATAATATTTAGTCTATTTATATAAAGACTTTACTTATTAGTATAAATATCTTCGAAGATTCAACTAAGCCTATTTCTTTAACTAATTCTAATAAATATTATAAGGCTTTTAATTATATATAGTTCTATTAGAAAATAGTCTTTTAAGGATTACTAAAAGTAATACTAATATTTTCAATATGTTTAGTTACTTAAAAAGACTCTATAAATTAACTAGTCTTTCTTATAGGTTTCCTATCTATAAAAAGCTTTTTAATATTATTCTTAATACTTTTAAGTCTATAGAAGAATATCTAAATAAGGTAAAGAAACTTATTAATAACTTTTCTTATAATAAAATTAAACTACTTAACTAAATCATTATTACTTATGTTCTAAATAGTTCGAATAAAAATTATAAAAGTCTTATTATTTTAATTATTTAGAATCTTAGATCTAATATGAATATTTATAAATTGGACTTTCTATTCTCTAATCTATTTGATAAATTTAGAAGGAAAATCTATACTTCTTTAATTAATTTTATAATTAAGAAAAACTTTAAGAATGAGAGTATTAAATGGTCTTCTCCTAGAGTTATTAAGAACTCCTAGAAAAAACAGAAAGGTATTCTTCATAACTATTATAAAAAGACTAATCATATTAACAAAAACTAATTCAGTCTTTATCTTAAAAAAACTCTCATTTAAATAAAATCTAAAAGTCTTCCTAAACCTTCTAGAAGAGATAAGACTAATAGTTTGAATTTAATTAAAATTATTTTAATATTAGTTGAAGAAATCTCTAGTAATATAACTAAGGATCTGATATAACTTAATAAGAATACTAAAAAAGAAAACAATAAAGAAGAAAATATTAAGTTTAAAAGCTTAACTCTAATCTAACCTTCTCTTAAAAGAATCATTATGAAAGAGAGTCTAAATACTTTAGTCTCTAAGAAGATTTAGTAAAATAAGAATTCTATTAAATAATTCAAACTTATTTTATTCTTTATTAATACTAAAACTACAATTTGTATAATTAAACATAATACTTTTTAATTAATAAAACTAAGACTCTTTTACCTATTAAATAGGTAAATACTAAAGAAATTACTTTAACTATAAAGAGTAACTTAGAAATTATCTTAAATAATATTGAATATCTTTTATATAATATTTATTATATATTATAACTAAATATTAATCTATTAAATCAGTCTAAACTTAACTCTATAGAAATATTATCTATTTCTTTTAATAGATATATATTATATAATACTAATTAAGATACGCTTCTACTTATAAAAACTAAAATTAATAATTTCTATAAATTGAGAATTCCTATTCAACTTAAGTAATTCGTCTTTATACTAATATTACTAATAGCAATAACTTAAAATTATAATATAATAGAATAAGCTATATTAGTAAGATTATTAAGTTAATTAAAAATATAATAAATAACATTAATTATAAGTATTCTAAAAGTAATCAGCTATTTATTTTACAGTTTGTCTTAAAAGTAAGTTTACTAATAGAATTAATAAAAACTTAAATTCTTATAAAGAGTTTGAATATCCTAATTATATTAATTTAGACTCATATAGACCTATTTTACTAGAGACGTTTAATTACGTTCAGTATTGTATCTTATTTATAAATAAATATAATAGATGTATCTAAAAAAAGCTTTTGAAATTAAAGAATTCTAAAGAAGTTACTTCAGCTTTTGAAGAGTTTATTGATATGACTAATAATAGTAATAATAATAAGAAAAATAAAGAAGTTAATATAAATAATAGCCTTAAGTCTTCTAATAATAGAATAAAGGTTATCTATCTTAAAAATAGTATCATTTATAATATAAGACTACTTTATACTTATAAGCCTAATAGTTTAATTAAAAAAGCTATAAGAATTATAGTTAATAAGGCTAGAATCCTTCTCTATAATTATAGTTTACTTTTATATTTTCAAAAAGTAGCTATTTCAACTTCTATCTATATTTATCATAAAATACCTTATTCTTCTATTAAGTTTAAGATTCTATATAAATTAAAAAATACAAAGAAACCTTTTATTAGTAATATAAAGATTTGGAATAATATTTATTACTATAAAGTTAAGAATAAGTATTTTAAAGAACTTAATCTAAAAGTAAAAGAAAAGTATTATAATTAGCTTTAGTTATAATATTAACTTAAAAATATAAAGATTTGGAATAATATTTATTACTATAAAGTTAAGAATAAGTATTTTAAAGAACTTAATCTAAAAGTAAAAGAAAAGTATTATAATTAGCTTTAGTTATAATATTAACTTAATTTAAAAATTTTAAACTTATAATACTATTTAGTCTAGAGATATAAATACTCTTAAAAACTATTTTAATTCTTAACAAAAAGAAGAATTATCTACTTCTAATAATACTACTACTACTAAGTCTAGTTAATTTAATAAAGAAAATAAGTCTTACTAACTTAATTCTAATAATTCTTCTTAGAATTTAGGTATTATTAAGTC
Organism: Colletotrichum spinosum; assembly: GCA_004366825.1. Lineage (NCBI taxonomy): Eukaryota > Fungi > Ascomycota > Sordariomycetes > Glomerellales > Glomerellaceae > Colletotrichum > Colletotrichum spinosum. The sequence goes on from QAPG01000511.1 coordinate 11,877, forward strand.
TAATAGAATTCATAATTCTACTGAAAATACTACTTATTTTCTTCTTCTTAATATAATTAATAATAATAATAATAATTTAGATCTTTCTCCAAATAAAGGACTAAGTAGTTTATCTATAACTTATCTTAATAGGATTATAGATTTTAGGAACTTTAATAAAAGGTTAACTATATCTATAGAGATTCTTTTTTTAAATCTAGAAGTTAAAAAAAACTATACATAGTATTTATATAAATAGAATATACTCCTGATAGTTAAAAGCTATCCTTCTTTAGTCTTCTATACTAATTATAATTGATATAATTATAATAATAACCTATTTACTAATAAATATAGCAATCTTCTAATTACTAAATATATGTTATTAGTTAATACTCTAGACGAATTAACTACTTTTTTAAAAACTATAAATTCTTACTTAAGTAATAACTAAATTTAAACTCTAAATAAAGAGGTTGAATCTATAGGGTCTATAGAGGTTTAGACTATTATACTTCTACTTAATATTTCTTTTATTAAAAAGAGTAATACTAATATATTAAAGGATAGATAGGTTAATCAAATTAAACTAAATTAAGAATCCTAATAATCCTATATATAAAGCTAGATAGATTACTTAAGGTTTTAATTAATACTTTAATATTGATTATTTAGAAACTTTTAATACTACCTATAGGCCTAGGAGTTATAAATATGTATTAATTATATCTATTTATTATAATTAGACTTTGATTTAATATAATATTACTACTATACTTACTTATATAAAAGTAGATAAAAAGATATAAATTAAGTTATTTACTAGCTATATCTATAATGAAAATTCTAAAGGTTTAATATATGATACTAACTATAAGAATCAGCCTTTTGTTTATTTATTAAATAAAGCTTTATATAAATTAAACTAAAGCTTAAGATTATAATATTTATACTTTAAATCTATCTTATGTTAAATTAATCTTAAAATATCTCCTTATAATGAAAAGATATTTATACTTAATATTACTCTTAATAATAGTAAATATTGAGCTATTTTAATATGTTGTATTAATAATATACTATTAAAAGCTAATAACTCCATTACTTTAGAATATATTTATAGTAGTCTTAAAAAAAACATACAAATCTAAGATTTAGGAGAGCTTAATACTTTTTTAAGTAATAATTTAATTATTAATTATGAGAATAACAATATTGAAATGAATCAGTTTAAATATACTGCTGAAATCCTTATCAAATCTAATAAAAAGAATATCTATAGTTTTAATACCCTAATAGATAATAAAGCTAAATTCTTTATTAATAAGAATAATACTTTAAAAGAAGAAATATTAGAATATTAAAAAGAAGTAGGAGTTTTATTTTATTTAGCCTTAAGAATTAGGCTAAATATTTATCTAACTATTACTACCTACTTTGAATTTTCTTGAAATCTTTCTAAAGAACATTTTATTACTCTTAATAAGATATAGAATTACTTGAAAGAAAGCCCCAATTATAGATTAATTTATAACTATAATAATATTAATCCTTTTAATTTACTTAGATTTATAAACTCAGATTAAACTAGAGATATTAATAATAAAATATCTTTTTTAACTTATATATTTTATCCAAATTTGTATAACATTATAAACTATAATTTAACTAAATAAGAAATTGTAGTTTTATCTGCTTATAAAGTCAAATATATAATTTCAATAGATATTACTAAAGAAGCTGTTTATTTATATAACAATTATAGTTTTATTAATACAACTTTAGAATTTGGGACTATTAATAAGCTAATTAGTTTTATAAATAATTAGTCGGCTAACAAAACTTACTAAAAATACTAAATTCTATAAAAAAGCTAAGTATATTAATATTTATTATTGTTATATTAGAAATCTTATTCATAATAATTAGATTAACTTCTATTATATTAATATGAATAATAATATTACTAATCTTTTGATAAAGCCTCTAGGCTGAATTAAATTTAATAATATTATTAAGAGGATTTTATAGAATAAATCTAATATTTAGCCTTCTTATAAAGAAAATAGTCTTAATAATCTAGTTTCTGAAGATTAATCTTTTCTTTTAAACTATTTACTAATTTCAGGCTTTTCTGATTTTTCCTTATTTATTCTTAAGTCTTTTCCTTTGAATCTTTTTAATTTTGGGTTTTTAGACTTTAATCTTTTAAAATTTCTCTATCTTTCCTATATAATATTTAGACTTTTTACTGCTTTTTAAACTATAAAACGTTTATTTATCTTTTATACTTTAAGAGGGGATATTAGAATTCTAGCTATTTAGTTATTATTTATTTATTTTAATAATTTAATTTAGGTAAATAAAGGTTTGGAGATTCTTTATATGATGAATAAATAATATAATATATAGTCTTAATATAGGTTGTTAAAAAGTATAATCTATTTAAACTAAAGTAAAATACTTAAGTATGTATAAAAAGAATAATTAGGCTTTATATAAGCCAGTATAGCTATATAGCAGCCTTGGTACTATATGTATTCTTATATATTCCTCTAGTAGTAGAACTACTAGAAATACTTTTAAATCCTACGTAATATATTATTATAAATAAAATAGGGTAAATAATATTCAAAATAGTCTTTTAAGCGTTTAAATAGAAGAAATGATTTAATATGATAAACCTATTATAATCTATTATATATTCAACTATCTTTATAAGTATTAATATGAGCGTTTAGCTAGTTCTTTATAAAACTAATAATTATCTCTTACTTCAATATATTGAGATAATCCCCTTATTATCTTTTATTGCTATTATCCTTCTCCTTATTTATATTAATATTTTTAGTAGTCGCTTTCTTATACTTATAAATAACATATTTATTGATATAAACTCTATATATTGAATTTTAAATAAAATAATATATATTAGTCATTACTCATATTTTAACTATAAGATAGACCTACTAAAGTTAAAAAAGAAGTTACTCAAACTAAAGGTTTATATAATATTATAACTAATCTATTAGTATATTTTAATATAATATCTTTATTAAATAAACTTATTCTAAGTTTCACTTAGTTTATTAAAGAACTTAGGGGGATACTTTTTAACCCTAACTTAGAAAGTAGTAGAAAACTAGACTCTAAAGTTATATTAACTATCTTTTATCTTTATTTAAATATTAATAGTAAGAACCTTTAAATTTAAAGTACTTTATTTTACATTTTTTTAAAAAGCCTACTTTATTCAGTATTTTCCAATTCTTTTTATTTCTTATAATTCTATTAATAATTACTATTTGCTTCTTATTCTCCTTACTAGTAACATTCTTATTAACCTTAGTATTTTTATTTATAATAAGTCTATTATTAAGATTTAAATATAAATTATGAATATCAATTGTTTTTATCTATCTTCTTCTAGTTTAAATAATAAGTATTAGTATAAAGCTAAAGTATTATATCTTAAAACTTTTATTTATCTCTATTTTACTAAGTTTCTTAATCTTTAAGAATACTTACTATTATCCCTACTACTTAAAGCTTTTAATATACTCAAATTAAATAGATTTATTAAGAAGTTAGCTACTACTTTAAAAAAGTCTACTACTCTTAGTAACTTCAAATATCTTTATAGTTATTTTAGAAAAATTCTTATTCTTAAACTACTTTCTAAAAATAAAAAAAACGACTTAACTAGTAACTTTATAGCTAGAAATCAGGAGGAAAAGCCTAAATTTATTATGAATAAAAAGGATAATAATAAAAATAATATTAATAAATTATTTAGACTCCTTAAGAAGTATATTAAAAGAACTCTAAAATCCACAAAGAAGTCTATTTAAATTAGAAATTAAAAGACTCTATCTAAGATAAATCACTTTAAATATTAATTTAAAAATATTAAATATCAATCAGTTAAATTGAATAAGAAGTCTAATATTTCTAAGAGAATTCCTATAAAATCTATTCTATTTAAAAAGAGTAATTTAGATAAGATTACTAAAGAGTATAAAGATTATCTTCTTTAGATAAAGATAATTAGTAATATTTAGTTTATTTAAATTATTCTTTATAGTGTTTACTACTCAAATTTTACTTTTTCCTATAGAAGCTACTTTTATACTATTAATTTTAGAAGTAAAGATTTACCCTCTATTTACTATTATTATCATAAGTCTAAATCTAAAAGATATTATATTCTAGTTTCTAATAAAACCTATAAAGTATTTAAGAAGTATTTTAATACTATTTAAATCTTATATAATAGTAGAATAAGTAGTTTAATTTACAATTAAAATCTTAGTTCTCAATCTAATTTCTTATAATTAAGAAATAAGAAGATTAGTAATATAAAAAAGCTATTTTAAATAATACTTTATTCTTAATAATAAAAAGAGTTTAAATTAGTTTTCTTTAAGAATCGAAGTATTTCTAACTCTACTTATTACGAAATAAGTAGTAACAAGTAGTTAGTATTACCCTCTTAAGCTGGGCGAGCCGTTTTTTAGTATTATAATTAACTAAAAGTAGTTTTATTAAAAGAATATAGATACGTGAGGAAAGAAAGCCCCTATATATAACTACTATTTATAGGTTTTTATAGTAATAGAATAGCTAATTATATAGCTATACGTATTTATATAATCCCTAGAAACCATTCTATAACAATTACCCCTAGTTAAAAAAGAAACTATACCCTTATAATTCTACTTTCTATTTAGTCCGAATTATCGTATTTTAAGTAATTACTACTATTACTAGCACTTATTATATCATTACTAATATAATTATTATTAGGAGTATTATTATTACTATAATTACTATAATCATCAGGCGTATTATAATCGCTAACACTTATCTTAATATTACTTTCAGGAGTATCGGAGACATTATTATTAGAGTTTTTAGAGTTATGTGCCCTATTAGTAAAAGTAGGTCTCAGGCTGTTATTATCGTCGTTAGTATTGTTAATTACTGTAGTAGTTACTATAGTTAATAAATGACGATATTATTATTATTACCCCGCTTTTAAGCTGAGGTCTATATAATAATCTAGCTTGTCTAATTAGTCCAATTAGCAATCAGATAAGAATAATATAATTAATAAGAAGGAGCTAAGGAAAAATAAAGAGTAATAGTTTCCTACTTCTCTAAACTAATAGAAGGAGGTTCTATAAATAAAATATATATAGTAGGTACTATTCTCTTTAATAATAGAGTAGTTCTTACCTTACGGTGTTTTTAGTAAAAACGACGCAATTTAGCTATAGCTTCGTAATATATTATAGATAGCTATAGTAGCTTTATATTAAACAGGTTATAGCTATAGTTTTATTACTCAAACGGTATGTTAGTTATACTACTATTTATTACGAAATAAGTAGTAATAAGTATTTAGTACTACCCTTTTAGGCTAGGCGAGCCGTTTTTTAGTATTATGATTAGCTAAAAGTAGTTTTATTAAAAGAATATAGATACGTGAGGAAAGAAGGCTCCTATGCGTAACTACTATTTATAAGTTTTTATAGTAATAGGACGGCTGATTATATAGCTATACGCGCTTACGTAATCCCTAGAAACCATTCTGTAATACTACTATTAAAGTTCTAATTATTATATAAGTTACTATTACTTAACTATTTTAAGGTTTACTATTTATCTAACTACTTACTACTAGTTATACCCCTAGGCTTTTAGTAACCTTAACTAAATCTCCTATTTTTTTAAAGTTCTATACTTTAACTAGTTATTAGAAGATCTAGAGATTAGAATCTTAGACTTTAAATAATTCTTAATATCTTTAGAAACTAGAATCTTAGTTTTAGTATTTTAATAACTAGTTCTAGTTAGTTCCTTCTACATTTTAAATAAACTTTAATATTAACTCCTTCTTTTAGAAACTATAATTAATTTTCTATACTTTCCTAAATCGAATTTTATATACGAAGTACTACTTCTTCTTTACATATTCAAAATTCTAAATCTAAATAGTCTATTTTAAAATAAATATAAGTTTAAATAGAGAGCTTTATTCTTTATAAATAACTAGAGGAGTTCTACTATTTTCTAACTTTCAATATAAATATAGCTAAAATTCTTTATTAAATAGTTAAGCTTTAGGAATCTAGATTACTTATATATATTATTTAAATACTTAGGAATAACTCTAAAGAACTTATTAATTTATTTCAACTAGTCCTAAAATATTACTTATAGATCTATTAACCTAAGAAGTATTCTAAACTATTTAGATGTTACTAAAGTTAAGTCTTTGATACGTTTATCTATTAATATTATATCTATAAGTATATAGATTATTTTAAAACCCGTTTTTAAAAACTCTTAATATAACTATATTTATTAAATATCTATATATTAAAACTTAGTTAATAGATACTTATTATCTAAAATAATTAACCTAATAGTTTAATAATTATTATAATAGACTTTCTAAATATTTCTAAAGTTAAGCTTAATATTTCGAAATAGTCTTTTAGTATTATAATTCCTTTCAAAATATATTTAAAGCTAAAAAGTTCTATTTCAATTATTAATATTATGATAGTACTATATTAAATAGCTTTATATTAAATAAACTTTTAAAATAAAATCATAATATAATTATAATTTAACCTTTAAGTTTCTTTATAATTTATAAAATAAATATCTCTAGTTATTAGAAGTATTTGAAATATCTTATTTATACTTCCTAAACTTCTAAATTATAATACTAAGAATCTCATCTTATAATAATATTAAATTATATAGTTAACTATATTTGAATTTTTTAAAAAAAGATTTATAAAATATCTAAAGAATTAAGAATATATAAATACGATATCTACTTATATTTTAATAAAAATATAAAAAGTTAAACTAATTTCTATCTAATAAATATAAATCTCTTTTAATATAACTTAATTAGAATTTATAATAAAATATACTATTAGAAGTAATATAATTAGAATTAGCTTATATTTAAAATTAAAATATTTTATAACTTTTATAATATATATATTATAAACTAAGTAAATTCTTTAATACTTATAATTTCTTATAATTCAAACTCCTAAGAAATACTTAATAGGATGTTATTC
>QAPG01000512.1:0-19942 GCA_004366825.1 Colletotrichum spinosum
AATTTTCTTTTAAATATCTATAAGTTATTTATTAATTATAATATTTAGAATAATTTTATTAAAACTTCGTTTAATATACTAATAGTTTTAATTATAATAGTTATAACTAGGTATTTCTATATTTATCTTATAGTTTTCTTTTTATAAGTAGTTATATAGATTTTGAGGAGATTTTAATTCTATTATAAAAGTATAGATATAGAAGAATAATAGGTTATAGAATGCTTAGTTCTTATAGGTGTTCTATTTTATCTTATTTTTAAGAGGTTTAAAAAGGTTTTTAAACCTATAACCTTAGTAGTTACTTTTAGCTATATACATTAAGCCTTAGTTTTAATAAAGCTCTCTTTATATAGATTATTACTATAATGTCTTCTATTACTATAGAGTTGAATATTAGAACTAGAAATATAATTATCTATCATAATAGGTAATTTCGTTACTATTTTAACTAGTTGTAAGTTAGTATTAGTATAAATACTGTTATTAGGTAAAATTTATAGTTAAATCTATATATAGGGTAAAGAGTTTAGATACTATTCCAGGTATAGAGCAAAAGTAACCAAATTACTATTACTAGTTATTTTCAACTATTACTTATTTTAATATTTTATTTGGATTATTTATTGGAATACTATATCTAATAGTATTTAGTTACATTTACTCTAAACCTAGAATAATATCTAAGCTTCTTACTTTACATATAAAGTTAACTATAAAGTTTACTTAATAATAATATTTATATCAATACTAGCTTGTAATTAGTTAGAATAGTAAAAGAATTACCTATTATTAAAGATAATTATACCCCTAGTTCTAATATTTGAACCTATAATAATAGAAGATCTTATAATAATAATTTATATTAAAAGGTTTAATCAAGACTAACGCTTAAAATATATAATTAAAAGTAATTTTCAAAGTTATAAGATGAAGGATTTCTTAAATCTTTTTTCAAGATAGGATAAAAAAAGTACTCAGAACTAAGTATTCTATAACTTATTATTTTTCTATGTCCTTTATAATAGATTCAAAATCCCTTTGAAATCTATATAACTACTTATAAAAAGAAAAGTATACAGTAAGTATAATAATATATAATTATAACTATTATAATTAAAACTATTAGTTTATTAGATTGGTACTTAATAAAATTATCTTTAAAACTATAATTGATAAATAACTTATAGATATTCAAAAACATAATTATCTAGCTATTCTATAAGCTATTATATGAGGTTCAAGTTTTTAGGAACTATATATAAATTAGATAATATTTTAATATTAATCTACTCCTACAATTTCCATTATTAAATACTTTAGAATATGCTAATAATATAATTGTAAAGAGTTTAAAAGCTATCAAATAATACTAGATATATTTATGTTTATGTAAATATTATTTATTTACTAACTATATTTAACAAACCAAAGTTATTTACTAATAAGAATAAACCAAGTCTTATTATACTTATATAAAAGTTATATGTTAGTTTATTGTTGGTTCATCTAGAGGGTAATACTATATGTAATCTTATTATAAAGATATAAAGTGGTATTCTAATTATTCGTTATTCTTATTATTATATTATATAATCTATAATACTATATGAGGCTTTAGATTTATAATATAGTAATTACTTAGTAATTACTATGCATTTTAGTTATAATTAGTACTAGGTGCCTAATACCTATTACTAGTAAGACGTAGAAGATATATTACTATATATATAATAATATATATAATTACTATATACCTTATAATATAATATATCTAATACTAATAACTTTTCTTTCTACTCTATATTTTAATATCTATCTATTTGTATAAAGAATAGTATTTTTAGCAATCTATACTCTATTACTTTAATAATATTTAAATATTCCTTTATTTACTCTATTCAAATTACTTATCTCTCTATTTAAATAGTTATATAATCTGAATTAATAAATCTCTTAAATATAGTTTAACGAACTTTTTGCAAAGATATCAGTATTATTATTATCTTAATTAATTTATTTTATCTTATAGAATTTATAAGACTTCTATATTTACTTCAATATTATAATATTAATCATAAGGTATTTCTCTTTAATAGTACTAAAGTTTATAAAATACTTATGGAATAAGTATAAGTTAATATACATAATAGTTAGAATTTAAAAGAGTTTTGAATATTACAAGATCTTTTTATATAATATAGTTATAATATAAGTAAGATTTATATTAATTATTATAATATAAATTTCTAAGATAAGTATATTCTTAGTAATTAGTTTATATTTAGTAGGAGCGTAATATTTAAAGCTATTATAGAAGTTAAATTAATTATTACTAATAATAGTTCTTTTAATTCAAAATGATTATAAACTCTAATTGAAATAATAGATTAGTATTATTAGTAAATAAGTTGTCAATAAAACTAAAGAAATATATTGAAAGAAATCAAATAGTGTAACGTTAGAATTATAAGTAAAGTATTTAATTTTCTACTTAAGATGTTTATTCAGTATAATAATGCTATTGCGTAAAGGTCATCATTCTTATATTATATAGAAGAGGTTAAATAATACTTTAGGTTAATATATTAAGGTAAGGTATACTTTATATATATATATTATTTAATATATATGTTTTAAGTGTCTTAAGTATTATATATATTGATAAGGATTAGCTCTTACGCTTAGTATTTCTAGTATAAAAAGAAAGTATTACCATCAAGTAATAAGATACTTCTATTAAATATCAGTAATATTACTTTCAAGAGAACTATTTTAAACTTAACTTTAAATAAGATTGTTTAGAATTCTTTCTTTTTATAGTATGAAAAAGTAGTATCTGAGAAGTTAAGAATATTATTAGTTTGTATGCCTATAAGGCTAAAGGTATTACTTTTAAAGTATAAGATGAAGAAATATAAATTATATATTGATATCTTTATTTATAATTACTTTTTGTTATATTTAGAGTAAGCTACCTCCTAATAAGTAATAATCTTAATAAAGCTATATAGTAATTTAATAATAATTATAATAAAGCCTAGGGGGTATTAGTCCTTATAGTGTAAGAATAATTTAATTATAATATATCTTATAAATTCTATTTTAACTTAAATATAAACTCATATAATTTTATAGAATTATATCGTCATAGCATTATACTAGAGGAGAATGAAAATTATAATTAAAATTAACTATTAACTACTTGATTGCATTTTTAGTAATTATATTAGTATTCTAAACTTGTTATTATTTCGAAAGGTTTAGACTATAAATTTCAACTTCTTATATATATTATTTTAATATTTCTAATTTCAACTTTATGAATAATATAAAGTTGAAAATATTTATAATCCTTGTAGAAGATAGGGTTATATTAGATAATTGTGATAATATTATTAGTAATAATATTTTTAATTTCTTTTTCAATTAACCTTTTAAATAGTAATTTAGATATTATAATAATACTTTTATAGAAGTTGAATGTTAATATCATATCTTACTATTTTGTAATTATGAGATTTATTATAAAATAAGACTTTTAGCTAAGATCTAAAGACAGTAAGATATTTTTAGAAATTATAAGACTTGATGTTAGTTAGATCATAATATTTAAAGTTAAAGTAATATATTACTAATTATTCAAATAGAGAGAAGACTTTTATCATTATATAAAAGTAAGTATAATATAAAGCCTACTAAGTAGTTATACTGAATTATATAAAACCCAACTACTCTATTTATATATATTCAAGTGCTTCATTCTAATTTAAATAGATTATATCTTTTAATAACTTATATTTAAACTTTATACTATATTACTTATTTATTATAATTATAAACCTAATAATATTTAATTACCCTTTAAACTCTTCCTAAATAATAAATATGAAGGAAATTCCTTTTAATCTATTATATTAATTCTTTAATAAACTATTTAAAAATAATATAATTAATTATTAGTAGCTTTAATATAATAATAAAGCTATCTGATAGCTCTAACTTTAAGTATTAATATATTATACTATAATTCTAAACAACTACCTAAAGTATTTAGAAACACTTTCATCTAAATATTCAACTAGATCTCAATATATCAAAACCAATCAATCTATTTAACTTTGATAAATAACGTATCTAAGAAAATACTATTTAATAGATATTTGAAAATATCAAATCCTTTATTCTTTTAACTAAAGTTATTTTCAATTATCATATAGTAAATCTCCAGCTTTAAATAATCTAAAAATCGAATTATAAAGGAATAAAGAAATACTACAATATCATTTAGATATAAATTAATATTACTATTTAGTTACTTTTACTCCATACCTAGAATGATATCTAAGCTCTACACTCTATATATAGGTTTAACTATAAATCCTACCTAATAATAGTATTTATATTAATACTAACTTATAACTAGTTAAAATAGTAATGAAAGTACTAATTTTTATAGATAATTATATTCCTAGTTTTAATATTTAATCTTATAGTAATAGAAGACCTTATAGTAATGATGTATATAGAGAGAGTCTTATTAAAACTAAGGCTTAATATATATAGCTAAAAGTAATTACTGAAGTCATAAGATTGAAAACCTTTATGAACTTTTTAAAGATAGAATAGAATAGAATACTAAGAGCTAGGTATTTTATAATTTATTATTCTTCTATATTCTATTTTTAATATAACCTAGCAGTTAGAATAATAGTATACCATATCTTTATAATAGTATTAAAATCTCTTTGAAATCTATATAGCTAGTTATAAAAAGAAAATCATAGAATAAGTATAGAGATATCTTATTATAACTATTATAATTAAAGTTGTTAGTATATTAAACTACGTCTTAATAAAATTATTCTAATATAAAAATATACCCTATAGTCTGTATGGAGAGCTAGGATAGCTAGGATTTGATTATGTATTATATAATATAGTAGCTTTAGGCTACTATAGGATAAAAGTTTTCTTATAATTACTACTAGTTAGCCTATTAAGTTGAAGTCTTATAACCTATAGAAACCTACCTTTTATTACTATATTTTCCCTTATTAGGCTTTTAGCTATTCTTTTATAATTCTTTAATTTCTACCTCTTAGAAAGATAAGGCTGGGATTTTAATAATAGTTTTATTATAATGAATAATTATTAAACACTTAGGGATAATATTACAAGTAATAATAACACTTAAAATAGCTATTACTATTAAGATTACTAGTGACAATATAGTGATATTTATACTAGTTGAACCTTAAGTAGTAATTATAGTAGTACTTATATGTTTTTTAAATAATAGTCTTCTTTTATAGAGATAATATTAGTTTAACTATCTAGTAGTAAATTTATAATAACTCTTATACTATTAATTCCTAAAATAACTTCTAATTATAGGAAATATTTAAAACTTTTTAGTTATCCTTATAGCTTCTTTTATAAAAGTGTTATTCTATATAAAATTAAGGATTAGTTAATAGTAATTCAAGATAGTTATTCTTTATACCTAGGGGCTTCTATAATATATAAGATTCAGTAGGCTATAATTAAACTAATATATAGCTTATAAACCTAGTAGTATAATTACTACTATATACTATTACTAGATTTTATATAAATTAACTTTATAATATTTATTTGCTATTTGTTAACTAATCCTATGTTATAAGAATTATATTTATATAATATACTTTATATATTTTAGAATAAAAACTAGTTCCTACTAAAGTTCTATATTAAATAGTTAGTCATTTATAGAGCTTTAGGTATCCCTATAGAAGCTTTAAGACTTTATATATTTCCTTTTTTCTATTGCTTTAAGGTTAGATTATAGTAGTATTTATAGTACTAAAAGTTTAATAATTAGATACTTAGAACTATAGCCCTAGTAGTTAAGTATCTATAAGAGATATCATAATTCTAAAAGGATATTATTAATAGTATTAATAAAAAGGTAACTAATATTAAGAAAGCTTTAAGTTTTAATACTACTAAAGGTTTAATATCTAATCATTATAAAGATATTCTAGAGGGAATTCTAAAATAGCTATATCTTAAGGGCTAGCTTTTATATAAAATATATAGTAAGTTGGATTATACTATAGCTACTTACTACTATAATAAGTACTATATGAAATATAATTAGAAGAACTACTTTATAAGGTTTTATTATTTTAAGAATATTATTAAAAGAAGCTATAGTACTAAAGGGATATTAAAGAGCAATCTATAAAAAGCTTTAGGAGAAAGAAGATTAAGTTATTTTAAAAATATAACTAAAAGTATAGTATTATAGTATATTAGGGGGATAATCTAGCTAAAAGTATTACTAAAAGTATACTGAAAGTACCCTAAGGGGATCCTTACTGGAAGTTAATACTATAGTATATTAAAATAATAACATTAGTATGAATACTATATATAAAATATTACTAAAGATATACTAAAGGTACTCTAAAGGGATTCTTATAAGAAGTTGATATATAATATAACTAATATTATTAGTATATATACTAGTATCTTATTATTAGAAAATTTTAAAGAATTCTAATATAATAGGATAAAGTTAGATACTTTAGTTTTTATTTAAAGATTTATTCCAATTAGCCTGATCTACTATTAGATGTTTTATAATTTAATTAGTTATAAGATGAAGTTAGATATCCTAATTGTTATCTAAAAAGCTTTTCTTATATATTAATTATTAATTATTATTATTATTTCAACTATTTTTAGTTATTTCAACTATTATTTAAACTACTGAATAATTAGTAACTAGCTAGTAAAGTTATTTAAAATAGCTATATAATATTTATAAGCTTTAGGAGCTAAAGCTTATAAAGAGGGGGATAGTTATGAAGATATACCCTATAACTTATATAAAGAACTAGAATAACTAGGATTAAATTATATATTATATAATATAGTAGCCTTAAGCTATTATAAAATAAAAGCCTTCTTATAGCTATTACTAGTTAGCTTATTAAGTTGAAGTTTACAACTTATGGAGACCTACTTTTTACTATTATACTTTCTCTTACCAGGCTTTTAGCTATTCTTTTATATCTAAATACTATAATTAATAAATAGCCTAAAGATATTAAAAAGAATATTATCTAATTATCTTATAATTTTTTATATTAAGCTAGTAATATTAGAGATTAAATATCAATTAAATAATATTTGAATATTAATATTCTATTATAATACTAGTTATTAGATATCTAAAAGTATTATAATAATATAATCATAAGGGTTTTGAAAATTATTTAGTTATATTAGAAGTATTTATATCTATATGAATAATATTTATATATTAGTTATACTTAATTTATATATTAAGATTATTTGCTACTAAGAGTAGGTTGAATCTTATTATATTTATATAGAAATAATAAGTTAACTTATATTAATAATAGAGAACGTTTATATTAATAATAAAAAGTCTTATCTTAAAGATAAATAAAACTTAGTAGGGATGTCAAAGTTATAAATATTCAAATTATAATAAATATCTAAATAGAATACTTATAGTTAGTAGTTATTAAATATCTTGAGATATTTGAATTATATATAGCTATAAAGGTATAAAGGTATGAGGGTATAAGGTTATTATAGAAGGAGTTATTAGTTATTTATTATTAGAAAGGTTAATATAGGGTGGGTATACTAGCTATAACTATAAGAAGTCTAGCTTTAGATTAATTAGGGACTAGCTATAGTAGTTAATAGGGGGGTAGGAGGACTAAAGCTATACTCTAGGGGGTAATATGCCTACTAATAGTTACAGTAGAGAGTAAGCTATTAGCCCTTTTTAATATTACTTTTAATAATACTTTTAATAATAACTTTTTAATATTTATTTAAACAAAACTCTTTAATAATAATAGTATCTTCTTTTAAGTTCTTCTAAACGTTTTAAGGTAGTAATATACTTAGAGTAATTTAATTATATAATAATAAGTAAAAATAAAAAATAAGGAAATCCTAAAGAAAGTTAATTTAAATATCTCTAGTCTAATATAATGTAATAAATAATATACTATCTACTTTTTAATAATTATATACTAGATTCGCAAAATCTAGATAATTCTTATTATTAGAAAGTAATTTTAAATATTTAGTTAATAAATTTTATTCAATCAAACTGTAACTCAATATTGGAATATTATCAAGAGAGAAACTCTGAACTTAAATATTAATTATCTAGTTAAATATAAGAAAGTCCTTTCTACTTTATCTTATATTAAGAAAGTTTTAATAAAACCTTATAACAAAATACTATTCATATTAACTACTCTTATAAGAAAGTTAGATAAACTATCTAAGTTAAAATTAAAATACCTATATAATTTTAGAAGTTATCTATAGCCCCTAGAAGACTATAAATATATTAAATTTACTATTATAGATTTATATATAAGATTCCTATATATTTAAATAATAGTGACTATTCAAAATAGTATTATAAATAGAATAAATAATTTAGAACTCTATATTTGCCATCAGAAAATAATACCAAACAATAGCTAAACTTTAAAAGATATATTAATAAAACTAAAGAAATACCTTTAGATATTTTAAAAGCCAAAATAATTTCTTTAGATAATAACTCTAATGGTAGTAGCTACTATCCTTCTAATATAATATATATAAGTATTAACTCCTTATTCCTTAAAAGGTTAATTAAAATCCCCCCTAAGATCTTCTTAACTATTCAAAGACTTTACTTACTTTTAGTAAATATAATATTTGATAGTTATAAAATAGTCTATATTATTAATATAATAGACTTCTTTTAGAAGGAATCTTTTAAGTTAAATAAAGAGATAGATATTATTTAATATAATTTAACTAACTTCTTTATAATAAGATGAAATAAATAGATAATAATGAATATTCTTAATAGTTTAAATAAGAAGAATATACTAGACTTAGTATTAAGGAATATAATTTATATTAGGAACCTTTATACTAATATTATGTCAGAAATCTTACTTCTCAATAAACCTAAAATCTAATATACAAACTTTAATCATATTCTTAGATTTAATTCAATTCATTAATCTATTATTATAAAATAGTTATTTAGAATGTATAATTTGTTATTCTTCAAAATTAAACTAGTTTTAAACTATCTTATAATCTATTTAAATAGTTTAAATACTATTATGAGATTTCTAAGTATATTGTTCTCTTAACGTTACCTAAAAATAGCCTTTCTAGAAATATAGTCTAATAATACCTAAATATAATATTTTCAAATAAGATGTTTTAATTATAATACTCTTGAGTATTTGATACGTAATATTTAAAAAGCAAAGATTATGAGATTAAAATAACTAGACTGTTCTTATTATATAAAAACTTACTTTAAATAAGTTATCTCTAGATAAACTTTAAAGTTACACTTAGTTTATTTATTTTATTATATTACTTAACATTTATTTAACTTTCCTAAGGTTTATATCGGCAACCTTTCAATACTCATTATTAAAGATAAATCTTCAGGTTTTTTCTCTATATTTATATTACTTAATAAAACTTGTAATTCAGTGTTTTAAATATTAAAAATATCTAAAAGTTAAATAAAGTAATAGAGAGGTCTTTTAATATACAAGATTTTATAAGATATTAAACAAACTATAGTAGTAATTAATAGAGAAACTAATTATTAATATAGGTAATAGAATAAAGGATTTTCTTGGGTTATTTCCCTCTTATTTTAAAAAGCTAATTAAAATAAGTAAGTACATTAGAAAAAGCCTAGTTAACTAAAGAATAAAAATATAAAAAGCGATAGAAATATTATTCAAATTCTGAGTACAATGAATTTAAATAATAATTGTACTATATATATATATCTTTAAATATTTGAAACAACTAGAAACTTCTATATAAAGTTAAAAAGATTTAATTTAAGTAGTATTTTTATTAATAAATACTAAAGTATATTCTAAGCTTTTATTGAAATTTATAATTTCAGTAAGGTTAGATTTTTACTTCTAGATATTAAGTATATCTACTTAAGAAATATTATAAATAAAATATTATGAGAAAATCACTTAAAGTTAAATTTAGAAGATGTATTAAATATTTAACAAGTTATATTCTAAATCCTTATTTAGTTACTTTTACTCTATACGTAGAATAGTATCTAAGCTCTTTACTCTATACATAGATTTAACTATAAAGATTACTTAAAAATAGTATTCATATTAGTACTAGCTTACAACTAGTTAAAATAATAATGAAATTACCTATTATTATAGATAATTATACCCCTAGTTCTAATATTTAACCCTATAGTAATAGAAGATTTTATAGTAATAATTAGGAAGAGTTTTATTAAGATTAGAGCTTAATATATATAGCTAAAGATAACTATTAAGGTTATAGGGTTGAGAATCTTTTTAAACTTCTTAAAAATAAGATAAAATAGAATATTAAAAACTAGGTATTCTATAATCTATTACTCCTCTATATCTTTTATAATAGAATTGAAATCTTCTTGAAATCTATATAGCTACTTATAAAAAGAGAACTGTAGGATAAATATAGGAATATCTAACTATAATTATAATAATTAAAACTATTAGTATATTAAATTAAGCTATAGTAAAATTATTCTAAATATTATAATTCATAAGTAGTTTATAGATATTTAAAAGAAAGTCGTCTAGCTATCTTATAAGTTGTTATATTAAGCTAAAAGTTTTAGAGACTAAGTATTAATTAAATAATATTTTAATATTAATATCTTATTATAATATTAATTACTAGATACTTTAGGATATTATAATAANTATTATAATATTAATTACTAGATACTTTAGGATATTATAATAATATAATTATAGGAGGTTTAAAAGTTATCTAACTATATTAGACGTATCTATACCTATATAAGTATTATTTCTATATTAGTTATATTTAATTAATATACTAAGATTATTTACTAATAAGAATAAGCTAAGTCTTATTATACTTATATAGAGATTATAAGTTAGTTTATATTAGTAGTAGAAAACCTTTACATTAGTAGTATAAAGTTTCATCTTAAGGATAAGTAAGGCTTAGTTTATAATAGGGATATTAAGGTTATAGATATTCAGGTTCTAATAAATATTTAAATAGAGTATTTATAGTAAGTAGTAATTAAATATCTTAAGATATTTAAATTATATATAGCTATAAGGGTATAAAAGTATGAGATTATTATAGAAGAAGTTATTAGTTGTTTATTATCTATAAAAAGATTAACGTAAGATAAGATATACTAACTATAGCTATAAGGGGTTTAGCTTTAGATTAACTAGGGGCTAGCTATAGTAGTTAGTAGGAGGATAAGAAGGCTAAAGTCGTACTTTAGGGGGTAATATATCTACTAATAGTTATGATAGAAAGCGAGCTATTAGTCTCTCTTATTCTAAATATTTATAATTTTATAAGGATATATTAATAAGACTATATAATACACTTAATAACTAGCTACCTATAGCTATTAAGATATTAAAAAGAGTTTTTAGCTAAAACATTATAATTCAAATCTTTTAAATAATAGTTTATATAGCAATATAGATTCTATCTATATATCTAAACTTTTTTAATTAAAACCTTTAGCTATATTCTTATAATTCTATTACTCTTATTCAATCTTGTAAGTAATTAATATAAGTAAGAATATTAAATAGTAATTACCTTTATAGAAAGTAACTATCCTATAGGTATAAACTTAATATCAATCTTAATAAATTTTAATAATTAATACTTAACTTAATAGAAATATATAATAAGACTATTAATATTATACTATACTATTACGAGGAGTTAAGTAGATAAAGTAGTAATAATAATAAGACAATAACCTCTAGGGAAGATACTTCTAAAGACAAATACTTCCTATATACTATTTGAAACAACTTAAAGTTTAAAATTAATATAAGTCCTTACTAATAATATATTAGAAAAGTTAAAGTAGAAAACTTTCTAGAAGACTTTATATAAAATATATTTTAAAGAGGGGAATACTTACTTCTTATTATAAAAAGAAAGGAAATATTAACTTTTATTATAATTCTTAAGTCTAAATAATTGGTATTCTCTTAATAATTAATATTTAGATTTATTTAATAAGTAATTCTAATTATTATTCCTATTACTATTCCTACTAGTATTAAACCCAATACGTATTATAAGTAAAATACTTAAAGCTATATAGTCCTAAATAGTAATAGATTAAAAATAGATATAGAAGTAATTAGAGACCTATAGAAAGTAGACTATAGCTTTTATCTAACAACTAGTTAAATAATTAGTAGTATTTAGATTACTTAAAAACTAAGGAAAACTACTATTATATAATTATAAGATAATAAGAGAAGATATTATAGTTAAATAAATTAATAATTAGATAATAGTGATTAGAAATAGCTATTAAATTCAACTAAATAGTATAATTAACTAATAGATCTAATACGTACTTATAGAATTAATATTCTAACTCTAAATAGAATAAAAAAGCTCTAGGACTAACCTAGAGGATAATCCTATTTAAGTTAGTTTTATTATATTTATTTACTAATAATATATTAACCTGAAGATATAAGAGAAGTTATATAAATAATAATTCAAAGAAGTACAACAAGAAGAATATTAATTACCTATATAATATTATACTAAATAGTTAGTATTATATTAAAACCTAAATATACTTAATCTTGAAGAGGATAAAAAAAACCTTTATCTACTTCTACTAACTATACTTAAATTGAAGAAGAGAAATAAAAAGACTTAGAACTTTAATCCTAAAGACTAGAGATATTATAATAGAAACTAAAAAGCTATAAGAACTCTAATAATACTATATTAGTAAATTAATAGAAAATAGGAGATATAAATATTTATATATAGATTTATAGCCTTTCTAACTATCTCAATTCTTATAAATAGTAAGATAACTAAAACTATTAATTCTATTTATACTAAATAGTTAGTAATAAAATATTAATAGATTAGATAATACTATACTTTTTTTAAACTAGAAAACTATTTATACAAACTATACTATAAATTATAGGAGTATACTTCTAACATAATAAAATAGAATATAGAATTATAAATTATAGAAGTAAAATAAATATAAATATAATACTAATAGCTATTTAAAAGTAGAATACCATAAAATCTTATATCTTAATTTAAACTATAAATACTTATATTTATATTAAAGACATCTAAAGAAATAGATAAATATAGAAATAGAAATAATAATCCCTAGATTAGCTGAAGAATTAGTCCTTATAGGCAGATTAATTAAAAGCTTAGTAATTATTCTTTAGAATACTAAAGAGATAGAAATAATAGTGAATATAAATTTATATTTATAAATAGACCTTATTAATAAAGAGCTAATTATATTATTAAAACTAATTCTAGTTAAAATAATTATATTTATTTTCAAAGGATTTAATGATTTAATATTAGAATTAGAAACGTTATACTAATTAATATTCTTCTTTATAAATTTAAATACTTATTTATGAAAGTTATATTAACTATTTACTAATACTTACTAATTAAAAAGATATATAAACTTCGTATTAGAACAGATTCTATAGGCTAAGAAAGTATTATAATAAATATTTAGATAAATACCTAATATTATAAATAGATATCTATTATTAAGCTAGAAGTATTTACTTAAGAGATTATTAAAAACAATAGAACTACTTATACACTATATAGTAATAAGATAAGAGAAGATCTTAAAACTTATATAGTAATATTTAGAGAAAGAGATAAAGTTATCATAATTATAAATATCTCTAAAATACTTATAAATAAGCAGGGAGCTTTTAATATAGTTATAGTAAAATTAGTCTTAATCTTTAAAGATATTAAGTATACTATCAATTTAAAGTTAAATAAAAAGCTACTTTATAAATCTATATATCTATTAAATAATAGTAGTTAGAAGAATTAAAAGTATATATTATAGAAAGCTTAGTAAATAGATATATATAACTATCTATATGTAAAGTAAGTATATTAATCCTTTTTATATTAAAGAAACATAGCTTTCTATATTTCTATACTAACTATAGAAGCTTGGATAAAGTTATAATTAAGAATTAAAATTTATTATCTCTAATTAGTAAGCTTTTAGATAGACTCTAAAGAGTAATATAGATTTTGAAAATCAACTTTAAAAATACTTATTATCATATTAAAATTAAATTAGAAGATTATGAAAAAATTGTATTTAGAATATAATATAGTCATTATAAATATATAGCAATACTATCTAATTTTATTAATATATTCATAACCTTTTGAATATATATTAACTATATACTTACTAATTTAATTAATATATACTATATGCTATATATAGATAATCTTATAATATATATAGTAAATACTAGAAAGAATTATACTAAAATATTATTTTAAATACTTACTAAACTATATAAAATATATTTCTTTATTAAACTCTTTAAATATAAATTCAATATGAAAAATTAATTTTCTAACCTATGTAATTACTTAAGAAGGAAGTAAAGTAAACTTAATAAGAATCTAAATTATTATTAAGTAAAAACTATTAGAAATATTTAAAAGACTCTAAATATTCCTAAGCTTCTATAACGTTTACTATAGATTTATTACTAATTACTTAGAAGTAATAATACTGCTTATAATACTTATTAAAAAGGGAATAGAAAAGAAGGTTTTCTTATAGTTAAAAGATATAAAACTTATATTCTTAGTATTATAAGACATTTTCTATTTAATACCTATTCTATAGTATTAAAATCCTATTAGGAATGTTAAAAGAGAAATAGATATATTATAACAAGTAATCTTAAGTATCTTATTATAAAACATAAAAGCTAATAATCACTAATTACTTACTATTTTAAGAAACTTAATAAAATAGAATAGAAATAGAGAATAAGTTAATAAAAACTACTAATTATTATTAGAAATGTTAACTATTAGAAATATTATCTAATAGAATTTATAAAGAAATTCATAATCCTAATAAACTATTAAGCCTTAATAGATATTATTATAATACTAATATAAAGCTTTTAGAGAAAGCTCACCTACTAGATCTATAAGCTTTTAATATTTAACCTTAATCTAGAATACTAACTTAGAATTACAAATTTAATAGAAGAATTATTCTATTGATTAGACTATATGAAAAGAAAAGTAGAATATTATAATATACTACTATTTCTTATAAATAAATTATAACTTACTAAATTATTATTAATGAATACTTATTAGAGTGTTACTAAAGTTAGACAAAACTTAGAAATAGTAAGAGCTTTTATGTAAATAATATAAATATAAGAAAGATATTTTAATATAGAAGTTAGACTTAGAAGTAGAAGATATTTAACTTTCTAAGCGTATTATTCCTTTAGAAATACTAAAATTATAATAATAATTATAACTATAGTTACTTATAGTAAAAAGAGATATCAAATAATAGAAGATATCTAGTAAGTACTAATAAGTAAAGATAATTGATAAGAAACTAGAATTATTATTTTCATATAATATATCTTATATTTAGTAATAAGAAGTCTTATAAACATAGAATAGTATACTCTATAGAACACTTTAAAAATATTAAATAAACTATTAAAAAACTATAGACTTATAATATAAACTACTAGATATATATAGAGAAAGCTTAGGGAATAGTAGTTAAAAAGAATATTTAATAAATATAAAAGAACTATTTTTCTTTTAAAAGAAACTAATCATATCTAATATAAAATCCTAAAGATAGAAAATTATTTATTTATATTATAATAATAAACCCGCTTGACGTAGTGGTTTAACGTCTAGCTGGCTTTTACTATTGTATAGTAAGAGCAGTAGGTTTAAATCCTATAGTAGGCAACTATAACTAATAAGCATATGCCTTCTAATTATATAAACTAAGTAAAGTAACTACTACTAGCTATTAGCTACTACTAATAGCTATTAATAGCTAGTAACTATTTACAGCTAGTAGTAGGTATTACTAGCTAGCTAGTATTAGTATTATAACCCTACTATAATTTTTAATAGAATAACTATAATAGATAGATCTATACTTTCCCTATTTATTAAATATTATATTAACTAACTATATTTACTACCTGAGGTTTCCTCTATTTAAATAGTTCCTTAGTACTAGTAGTATCTATAGGGTTTATAAAATAAGAGCTAATTACTAGATATAGTTTCTTTTAAAAAGTCCCGAGAGGTATGTAACTTTAAATAGATCAAAGACTTTCAATACAACTAATATTATAATAATAATAAGATAAGTTATATAAATACTAATAAGACTTATAATTCTATACAATAGAACTTCTATTAGAATAATATAATTATAAATATATTGATCTATATAATATCTTATTAGATCTACTAAAAGATTAAAATATTAAAATATAAACTATATAACTAACTATAATTTCTATTTATCCTAATAGAACTATTTGAAGAAATTAATATAAATTCTATTATAAAGCTTCTAGAGAATATCTTTAGAAATAGTAGTATATGTAATATTATCTTAATTACTATAAATAGGTTCATAAAGTTTATAATGTTTATTCTAATAATAAAAAAGATAATAGCTATAAATCTAATAGTAATATTCTATAAGAAAGTAGAATATTAATTTAATATTTTAGAACGTATTATTAGTAATAGAGATAAACTCCTTACAAATTAATTTTAAAAGGAATTTATAATAGAATAACTAATTAAATAATAACTATTAATAATATACTATTTATAAGTAAATAACTAAATAGAATACATATATTAAATATTAAAATTACATTTCAGATATTTACTAGTAATTTACCAACGTTTTAAAGAACATAATTAAAAGAAGCTATATTTATATATAATAAAAATAAAGATAATACTACTAGATACTTACTCATAGAAAGGCTATATAAGATCTATTTAAAAATAGTTAAATAGATAGGGAAAACACCTAATAGTATAAAATATCACTAAATAGGTTATTTATGTTAATTAAATAAATTACTAGATAGTAGAATATTAGTAAATAATAATTAAAAACTAAATAAATATATATAACTTCTAATATTAACTATATATATATAATTAGAAAGTAGTTATCAAACTATTGATAAAGAACTTTAGATTTAAATATAAAAAGTTAGTATTAAGATACATTATGATTTTAGTAATAGAAAGGTTAGGAGAATAGATATATCAAATATATCTATTAGAATAATACTATTAAATATATAATATTTTTCCTTTTTCTTTATTTGAATTATAAATAGGATAATAAAGAAATATAAATAGTTCAATCATTCTTTCTAAACTCAACGATAATTCAATAAAATAAGAAACAGAAGAAATTATAAAAGAATAAGAAGATAGAGATAATAAATACTTCTTTATAAAATAAATTAAATATTATATAGAATATAATATATAAAGAACTATAGTTAATTTAAGTAATATATAAGAAGCTATTTAGAAATTTTAGAAATAGATAATTGAATACTCTAAGAAATAAGATAATTAGTATAATATTAATAGTACTTACTTACTAGTAGTATTCTAAGAAGGAAGAAAGAAATAATTCTATTAACTATTTAAATAATTTGAAATATTACTCTACAGAATATATCTTTAAACTAAATAATTATAATTTAAATATTATTCTAAAAAGTATATCTCTATATTACAAGAATTAATATGTTTCAATACTAACTTAATTAATATATATATATAACAATATAATCTTTGTACCCAAGGCTTAAGTATATCTTTATAGAAATATCTCCAACTTTCTTTTAAAAGAATAATAAGAATATTGAGTACTATAAGAATAGTAAATACTATAAATATAATAAGTATTATAAGTATAATAAATACTAAATATATAATGGTTTTTATAGTAATAAAAGCCTCTTTGTAATTATAACTTTCTTAAGAATAGTAGTTTTAAAAGTTATAGATTTTTTAATAGTAAACTAATAGTTAGTAAATATAGAAGCTATAGGAATAGATATAATAATATTTCAATAAATTTCATACTTTTTAATAAAGAGTCCTTCTATTAAAATACGGTTATCTATTGACTTTCTTTTAATATTAAGTATAATATTATTATTAAGAATAAGGTAATATTAAAAGCTTATTAAGTAGATTTTAATAGAAGAGATATAATTGTTTATAATAAGTATAGTTATATTAACATTACTATTAGTATAATAAAAGAGCTATAAAGGAATTTCTATAATCTTAGATCTTCTATTCTTATTATTATTACTATTCTAATTATTATTATTACTCTTATTCTTACTTTTAGTAACTAATAGTAAACTAGAAATATATATATTATAAAGTATAGTAAGATTAAGCCTATAAGGAATATGTTAACTACTAGTAATAATAATAGGATATTTAGATATATTATACTTAATATACTCAGTAAAATAATAGTAAATATTATTATTAAATTATAGTAGTTTTAAAATAGTAGGAGTTTTAGTATTGTCAAATACTAAGGCCTAATAAGGCGTATTAAAGAAATAAATAAGTTGTTATTCTAAAACAATAATAAGACTATTATTATAAAAATAAATAAACTATATAGTAGATAGTTAGTAAAAAGCTTCTTCTATAGATTCTAGAATATTGAATTGTTCTATTAATTAGTAATAATAATAAGATAAGTATTTAGTAAACTTATACTAACAAAATATGTAATATTCAAATATTTATAAATAGCTAATATCTCCCAGAGGAAAGAATATTCTAAATTAAACTTTTTCTATATATCTATAGAGAAATTATAAGTAATATTACCTATATGCTACTACTTTACTAAAGCCTTAATAGAAATATAAAATAGCTTGTCTTTATATTTAAAAGTTAAGATATTTTACTTAAGTATTTAGTGGCAAATACTACTTTAATTCTAGGTTACCTAAGTAATATTATGTAATTTGAATAAAACTTAAATAATAAAGTTTTGAGAAAAATAGTAAATATATAGTAAAAGAATACTTTATATTATAATATTTCCATTTACTCTTTTGATAAAAGAGATATTTTAATAGATAATTATTAATAATATAGAATAGTCTTTTTATATTAAAATAAACTAAAGATAAATAGTCAAAATAAAATAAATAGTTACTAAGTTTTAAGTATAAGAAACCCTTATTAGTAATTTCTTCATTATTATAAATAAATACCTAGATAATAGTAGTAATAATAGTAATATTTAGTTACTTTTGCTCTATACGTGGAATAGTATCTAAGTTCTTCACCCTATATATACATTTAACTGTAAATTTTACCTAATAATAGTATTCGTACTAATACTAGTTTATAACTAGTTAAAATAGTAATAAAATTACTTATTATTGTAGATAATTATACCCTTAGTTTTAATATTTAATTTTATAGTAGTAGAAGACTTCGTAGTAATAATTAGGGAGAGTTTTAATAAAACTAAAACTTAATATATATAGTTAAAAGTAACTACTAAAGTTATAGGGTTGAGAATCTTTATGAATTTCTTAAGATAGAATAAGATAGAATATTTATAAGAACTAGGTATTCTATAGTCTATCGCTTTTCTATAATTATATTTTTATAATAGAATTAAAGTCTCTTTGAAATCTATATAGCTACTTATAAAAAGATAATTATAAGATAGGTATAGAGATATCTAGCTATAATTATTATAATTAAAGCTATTAGTATATTAGACTAAATTTAATAAAATTATTTTAAATATTATAATTAATAAGTAGTTTACAAGCATTTAAAAGAGAATTATCTAGTTATCTTATAAAATATTATATTAAGTTAGTAGTATTAGAAATTAAGTATTAATTAGATAATATCTTAATATTAATATCTTATT
>QAPG01000513.1:0-19081 GCA_004366825.1 Colletotrichum spinosum
ATTTATATTATAATAGCTAGTATAGATTTTACCTATACTATTATTATATTACTTAAAAAGATCTTCTAATATTAAAAACTCTTTAGAATTCTAACTATTATATATACTAACTTATACTTACTTTATAAGTACTTTATAAAACTTAATACTACTAAGGAAAAATACCTTATAATTAATATTATAGTATTAAGGTAATTATATAAGTATTATAAGTTTTGTAAAATATAGTAAATTAATAGAAATAATAATATTACGAATACTTTTATGAAAAATATATTAAATTATACTTTTAAGTAATTTATTAATTCGAACTATATAATTATTTAAATAGAAGGATAGGTAATTTAAATAGAATAAATAAATAGGTATTTAAATATTATTAAAGTAAAAAGTATAGATTGCTAAAAGTACTATTTTTTATATAAATAGATAGATATTAAGATATATAGTAAAAAGAAAAAGTTACTAGTATTAGTTATATTATATTATAAGGTATATAGTAATTATACGTATTACTATATACATAATAATATACTTTCTATATCCTATTAGTAATAAGTGCTAGGTATTTAGTACTAGCTATAGTTAAATATATAATAGTTAGTAAGTAATTACTATACTATAGATCTAGAGCTTTATATAATATATAGTATTATATAACGTAATAATAATAATAATAAATAATTAGAACACTAGTTTATACTTATATAGCAAGATTACATATAGTATGTATTACCCTCTAGATTAACTAATACTTATAGTTAGTAGTAATTAAATATCTTGAAATATTCAAATTATATATTAATAACTATAAAAGTATAAAAGTAAAAAAACGTAAAGGCGTAAGATTATTATAAAAAGAGTTATTAATTATTTATTATTAAAAAGATTAATATAGGGTAAGTATACTAGCTACTATAGCCGTAAGAGGTTTAGCTTTAAATTACTATAAAAACTAAAGCTAGCTATGATAGTTAGTAAGAAGTAGGAAGGTTAAAATTATACTTCAAGGGGCAACATATCTACTAATAGTCATAATAGGAAGCGAGCCATCAGCCTCTCCTATAATATTCTATTATAAATGTAAATAGAAGTTAAAATAACTACTTTTTAAAAGAATAAAACTTAATTAGAATTATAGAAAAGAATTCTAGCTTTGTTAATTATAATTCTTATAGTCTTCTTAATTAAATTATTCAATTTATAAATATAAAGTAGTCTTATATTATAAGTAATACTATTATTAAAATAAATAATTTTTATTCTATTATTAGAAAACTTAAGACTACTAATTATATGATTATTTTTAATTCTCTTATTACTATTATTATTATTATTAGTTATATTAATCAATTTTTTAAAAGTTGAATTTTCTTTAGAACTTTTACTTCTTAATAATTTTCTTTAGATAAATCTACTATATTTATCTATAAATAAGAAGAAGTATTTATGGTCATTATAAGTCTCTAGTGAAATAGGTTAATATAAATTTAAATTACTATAATTAAGATATCTAAACTTCTTAAAAGTACTTGAATTTCTATTAATACTATTGGTGAAGTTACCTTTAGAATAGACTTTATAAATAGGTAGTTTATTATCACCTTTAGAAAACCTATAACTAATATTATTTATTATATTCTTCATTAACTTGATAATATTACTAATATAACTTATTCTCTTATATTATAATTTCGAATTATCAATATTAGTAATATTAATATAAAAAACTAAATACCTAAGTTAAATAGAAATTCTAAATTTATAGAAGTCATTAGTCTTTATCTTTATAAATAAGAGTTTATCCTATTTAATATTATATAATATATATATATTAAAAGAAATAGACAATACTTGTATTAAATTAAAATTAATTTATTTTAATACGTTAATACCTGGTTATAATATAGAGTAAATATTATATAAAATATATTCAATATTATTTAAGATAATTTCCAAATTACCTTTTATAGTTAAAGTAATCTCTTTAATATTTCTTACTTAATAGATAAAAGAGTCTTGATTCTTTTGATAAAAAGATTATTATCCTTAAATATATAAATAGTAGCTTTAATATTAATAAAGAATAATATAGTTTTAATTTAATTAGTAGAATTCTCATTTTTCGAAATCTTCTTAGAAATTAAAATACTTAGAGTTTTGTTAAATAATAACTCTTTTAAGAGAAAGTTAGATTAGAGTTATGTTTTCAAACTTAATACCTTCCTCTTTATCTTCTTCTTCTTCTTCTTTAATATTAGAATTAAATTATATAAGACTTTTAATTATATTACTAGAGATTTCTTTAACTATTTCTTCTTAAGTTAAAATAATATTAATTAATCCTAAACTATTAATTCTATTTCTTTTATTCTTCTTCTTTTTGAAAGACTTAAGAAGACTCTTATAAACTTTAGATTTCATTTAAATAAGAGTTCTAATAAAATAAAGATTAAATTAGTTCTCTTTAGTATAATTGGTTCTTTTATATTAATTATAGAAAGTATTTTTTTCATTTCTTTTAGGATTTCTTAATAACTTTAGGAGAAACCTATTTAATAATCTTATTTTTAAAGTTCTTCTTAATTAGAAAATTAACTAAAGAAGTTTAAATTTCGTTTTTAAATTTATTTCAGAATATAGAGAATAAGGAATCTAACTTATAAGAATTCTTATTAGATTTAGAATTCTAAATAATTAAAATAATAAAATCTTTATAGTTTTTATCTAAAGTATTTAGAATATAGATTATAAATATTTCATTAAATAGTTCAAATTTATTATACGAAAGGGTATTAGTAAATGCTTTAATTTTATTTAGATAGTTGTCTATAGATTTAAAGTTACTAGGGGTAATATTGAAAACCTTTTAATAAATAAGAAACTTATTAGAAAAACTAGTAAATTTATAGAATCCTTTTAAATGACTAAATATATAAATAATATTGATACTATTCTTAATAACTTTTAAAAGACTATCTTTATAATTTAATTATATATAACTAAAAGCTTTATTATACTTATTAATAATAATTCTAATGATAAACTTAATTAAAACTATAAAGGTATCTTTATCAATAAGTAAAAGCTTTATATAGATAGACTAAATATTATAATTCTAAGTTTCTTTTCATTTAAGCTTTCCGACCCCCATACTAACTTTTATAACTAGCCTCTAGTTAATCTAAAGCTAAACCCCTTATAGTTATAGTGGCTAGTATACCTGCCCTATATTAATCTTTTTACAAATAATAAATAACTAATAATTCCTTCTACAATAATCTTACGTCCTAATACCCTTATATCTTTGTATTCTTAGACTTTTATATTTATATATAATTTAAATATCTTAAGATGTTTAATTATTACTAACTATAAGTACTCCATTTAAATAATTATTATAACTTTAATATTTATAACCTTAATATTCTTACTAAGCACTACGTATTCTTAAGATAAAATCTTATAGTATTAATATAAAAGTTCTCTACTACTAATATAAGTTAAACTATAATCTCTATATAAGTATAGTAAGACTTAGCTTACTCTTATTAGTAAAACGTCTAAATATATTAAATATAGTTCATATATAAATAATACTTATATAAGTATAAATACTTCTAATATAATTTAATAGTTTTTAAAACCTTTATAGTTATATTATTACAATATTCTAAAATATCTAGTAATTAGTATTATAGTAATATATAAATATTAGAATATCATCTAATTCATACCTTGTTTCTAAAATTCTTAATTTAGTATAGTAGCTTATAGGATAACTAGATAATTATTTTTAAATATCTATAAGCAACTTACTAATTATAGGTTTTAGGATATTTTATTGAGGTTTAATCTAATAAATTAATGGTTTTAATTATAGGGGTTATAGGTGAATATAACTATATTTATCTTGTATTTCTCTTTTTATAAGTAGTTAAATAGATTTCGAGGAGACTTTGAATTCATTATAAAAGTATAGACATAGAAGAATAATAAGTTATAGAATACCTAGCTCTTAGTATTATATTGTATCTTATTTTTACGAAGTTTAAGATGTTTTTTAACCTTATTATTTCAATAGTTACTTTAGCTATATATATTAAACTTTAGTTTCAATAAAGCTTTCTTTATATATATTACTACTATAAGATCTTCTATTACTATAGAGTTAAATATCAGAACTAGTAGTATAAACATTTATAGTGATAAGTAATTTCATTACTATTTTAACTAGTTGTAAGCTAGTATTGGTATGAATACTATTATTAGGTATAATTTATAGTTAAATCTATATATAGAGTAAAGAGCTGAGACATTATTCTAAATATAGAGTAAAAGTAACTAAATATATATATATATAGATATATTTAGAAGAACCTAATAGTTTACTCTTTATTATAACTATTAGTAGAAATATTGCTTCTTGAAATACAACTTTAATCTTCCTTCCTCTTTACTAACTACTATAGCTAGTTCCTAGTTAATTTAGAATTAAACTCCTTATAATTATAATAGCTAATATATTTGCCCTATATTAACTTTCTTATAAATAATAAATAACTGATAGCTTCTTTTATAATAACCTTATACTTTTATATTTTTATATGCTTATAATTTTACAATTATGAATATATAATATAAGTATCTCAAGCTATTTAATTACTACTAACTATAAATACTCTATTTGAATATTTATTATAATCTTAAGATTTATAACTTTCATATTTCCTAGATTAAATTTGACTTATTTTTAAGATTAGATTTATACTATTAATATAAAGGTTCTTTACTATTAATATAAGTTAACTTATGATTTCTATAGAAGTATAATAAGATTTAGCTTATTCGTATTACTAAATAACTTTAATATATCAAGTATAATTAATATACAAATAATATTTATATAAATATAGAAATTTTAATATAATTTAATACTTTTTAAAATTCCCATTATTATATTACTATAATACTTTAAAATATGTTATAATCAGTATTATAGTAGTATATTAATATTGGGATATTATTTAATTAATATTTGGTCGCTAAGATGTTTAGTCTAGTATGGTGGCTTATAGAATAACTAGATAATTTCTTTTGAATATCTATAAGTTATTTATTAACTATAGCTTTTAAAATAATCTTATTAAAGTTTCATATAATAACCTTATAGTTTTGATTATAGGGATTATAGGTAAATATTATTATATCTAACTCATAATTCTTTTTTTATAAATAGCTATATAGACTTTGAGGGAATTCTGAATTTATCATTAAAAATATAAAAACGTAATAAATCATGGAATATCTAGTTCTTAGTATTCTATTTTATCTTATTTCTAGAAGATTTAAAAACGATTCTTAATTTTATAATTTTAATAGTTACTTTTAACTATATATACCGAGCTTTAGTTTGTTTTAATAAAGCTTTCCCTATATAAACTATTACTACGAGGTTTTCTATTATTATAAAATTGAATATTAGAACTAGGGGTATAATTATTTATAATGATAGGTAATTTTAGTATTAGTTCTACTAGTTATAAGCTAGTAGTAGTATAAATACTATTATTAGGTAAAATATATAGTTAAATCTATATATAAAGTAAAGAGTTTAGATACTATTCTAAGTATAGAGCAAAAGTAACTAAATATATATATATGTATATTCTTCTGATGTTAAATAAGTATAGTATCACTTAACCTACTAATATCTTATTACTATGTATCTAGTATTAATAGAATTGATAGCCTTATGTAGCTTACTAGTTTTAAAGATATGAATAATTAGAAAGACTATAAGTCTATATATAATTACTTATATCTTCTATCTCTTATTAGCTTACTAGTATGATATAATTAGAGTTTCTATAGTCTTTTGATATTTATTATAATATCTCTAGCCTATAAAATTACAACTTCAAGTCCTTTTATCTCTCTCTTTAAATCTCAATATAATTAATCTTAATAAAAACACTTCTCTTTTATTCTAATTCAATATAAGTTTATCTACATTTAATAAAAAACTAGTTATTTAACATAATATTATATAAGTAATTAATATTCTCCCTATTATATTTCCTTATATTTCTATCTATAGAACTTTTCTTATATCTTTGAATTAATATATTATTAATATATAAAGTTAATAAGATTACTTCAGATAGATTTATCCTTGAGATTAATTTTATGATTTCTTTATTTTATTTGGAAATAGAATATTAGAATATTAATCTTATAAATACCCATTGAATCTATTAACTGACTATGTTATTCAGTCAGACTTAGTAGTTATTTGTAATAGCCATAATTTAATCGTTCATTTATGTAACCATAAACTCCTTTCTTATTAGTCTATAATTATATTAAGATAGGTTTTACTAATTCTTCAATACTTCTAAAACTTCTTATTACTTAATTAGCTATTAAACTAAATCATAGTCTATTTCTAATCAATTTCTAGTTACTTCTATATCTATTCTTAACATATTGTTATTGAAAGCTATATAGTTTAAGTTTTCTCATTTATAATACTAATTAAATCTAGTCTATATAAAAATAATAGTTTTAATAATAATTAAGAGATAAATTACTAGGAAACTAATAATTCTCTATACTTAGAGTTTATAATAGGAATCATTCTACTTTTTTATCGAGAAATAAAGATTTCCTTCCTCAAGATATATCTCATATAAAACCTTCTAGTAAATACTCCTTTATATTCTCCTGAATATATTATTAATAAAACCTTATATACATACTAGACTTAAAATTACTTTAACTATAATATAAGAAACAGTTCTCTTTAGAGATATCTTCTCTTAAGATAATTACTTTATTATTATTTCTACTTTACTTACCTAACTCTTAACAATAACATGATATATATTCAATAGTCTTATTTTATATCTTTATAAAGTTAAATATCAATTCTTAGAATGTATTAAGATTGATACTCAGTCTATCTCTATAAGGCAGCTATTTTCTATAACATCAACTATTATCTAATATTTTTACTTATATTAGTCACTTAGCGAATAGAAATAAGTAATAAAAATATAAGAATGTAACTAGAAGTCTTGACTAAAAATGATTTAGATATACTATTAGTTATATTGAAAGTGTCTGATCTATTTAAAGTTATATACTTCTCCGAGACTCTTTCGAAGTAGTTATACCTAATAATTAGCTTTTGCTTAATATATTCTATAGATAATACTAAGGCTGAGAGATGGTTTCAAATAGAAGATATCTTTAGTAGTAATAATATAATTAGTTAATATAATAGCTAACAAATAGAATAGATATATTATAAAGAGGAAAGTATAGACTTCTTTATTATAATCACTCTTTAAAGAATCAAATAAAATATCATATAATATGTATTATTAATTACTATTACTTATTACTAACTATTAATAGTTACTAGCAGGAGCTATTAACTAGTAGTAGTTACTATACTTAGTTTTATATAACTAGAAAGCCTATAACTATTAGTTATACTTACCTACCACAGGATTTAAGCTTACTATTCTTATTATTTAAGAAGAACTAGCTAGATATTCAATTCGTATATTAAGCCAGTAAAATTTAAATACATAAGTAGAATCTATATGATTATATAGACTATTACTAAAAAGATTAAAATTATAATCTTCTAACTAAAGATTCGTTCTAATATGTTACTAGTTATAGCTAGCTAGCTACCTGACAAATTACAAAAAATCTTATTGATATATCCTTATACTTATAAAGCTTGATATATTAGTATACTTATTTCGATATTAAAGAAAGAGATTCGCAGTTTGCTTTCTACTATAATTCTTAGTAAATATATTACTCTTTAAAATATAAATTTAGTCTTATTTCTTCCTACTCATTATCCTAACTGATCTATATTTAACGAAATGTTGAATATTATATAGCTTTAATAAAAATATATACGTTCTATAGTTCTTTCTATTAATAACGAATTACTAATAATTCTTTCTATCATAATCTTATATTTATATAGTATTATAATACTATATTATATATAGTTTAAATATCTTAAGGTATTTATTTATTATTCATTCTAAATATCTATTAATTATACTATACTATAATAATATACTAACTACATATACCACTATAAATATAATAGTAAACCTTTTATATTTTACTAGTAAAAAGTACAAAGTATCTAGTATTAGCTATAAATAAACTAAAAAATGATTAGTAAAATATTATTATATAATAAATTTAAATCTACATATAATACTACATATTATATTATATGATAAAAATAACTTTGTATTTATATAATAATACTATATATAATATATATTTCCTTTTAGATAAATTAATATTAATCAGTAAATAATCTTTTAATTATTATTGTACTAAAGATTACTAAGATTTATTATAAGAAAAAAGTAATTATAAAATTCTATATTTAGAATTTATATAATATAAATAATTATAAAATCTATTATTTAAATATTTTAAATATTCTATATTTTAGAATTCTATTAGATATAAATATTTATAAGTATTATTAGTAGTTCTATTATTAATAACTATAAAGTAGAAAATTCGTTTAGTTTATAGAGATATAAAATAAAGTAAAATACTTATAAAAATTAGATGTATTAAGAAGTATATTAAACTAATTCGTTAAATAATAATCAACTATTTTATAATTAGTTAAAAAGATTCTATAATATATTAAGATAATACTTACTTCTATCAATTTTTCGGTTAGTATAAAGCATCTCCGGTCGTAGTCCTGGGCAAAGTTGAATGAACAAGACCGCCAAAGCCCATTGAAGCCCATATCTTCCAGAATTTCACTGAGTACTACTGTTGATTCTAGCGCTGATGCGAACTTGGAGTTCGCTGTCAGACCATGCAACAGAGCTTGAGCAGACTCCAGGGTTGAAGAATTCTGGCAGTGAAGTAACACTTCGTCGAGAATGGCGACGATAGGACCGCAGCTACCCTCAATCAGCTAACTTCCCTCGTCGCAGGCAGAATGAAGTACACGTACAGATGCATGATGACTGCAGGCCTAGCAGTCGCGAGCTCCGTTAGCCACCGAAGGGTGCGATTTTGCAATGCGTCCTCTAGGTACTGGAAGTCGATGAGCTCAATGGCGGTGTTCAGGAGGAGGTCCTTGTCCTTCATTGCCGCCAAGTCCTGATACCTTTCGATGCCGGAAAGGTCGCCGAGAAGGGAAGGATTGATGCCCGCCAGCCACAAACTATCCTTGAGATCCTCGGCCCCCACAGTCCGGGCTAGTATGAGCGCCATATAGGGTGACCGGTAGATCTCGCCCGACGGTCTACCAACCTCGCTGGCAGGGTCTCCAGCCATGTCAAGAAATGCAGACAGCACCCTCATGGCATTTGTCCTGGTCGTTGTATCAGCCAGCCCTCGGGCAAGACAAGCGCACACAGCGAAGTGGAAGTTGTCGTGCGTGAAGTGGATGCCGTAAGCTTCGTCTAGAGGCAGGGCAGCATCCTCCAGCTGAACCCTACCCTGCAATAGCAACGGCCCCATCTTGTCGCCCCTTAAGTCACCCACTGTGCTGATGTTCGTCATGACAGCCTCAAGAAATTGGGCGGTGCAATTGAAAAGCGCCGGAGGAACCAAGCGCAGGAGAGAGATTGCGAGCCAGAAGAGCTGCAGTCCATATCGAGAGGCCGACGGCAGTTTCGCCATCATCTTGGACAAGGACGTAACGATGGAAATGAGCATGTCGCTGTTCGTATCGTCCCCTAGACGTCCGACGCTGTTGCGCAACGCGACAAGAACCTGGTAAAGGAGATCGTCGTCTACCTCTTCCCGTGCCAAGCAGCCCATGACAGCGAAGGCACGTGGCTGAATGGCAGGATTGTTCTGGAAGGCCGTACTCGCTACTAAACTCATCCACCGCGACCTCCATGCGTTGGAAACATCAACCGAGGGCGCAGCCACGGAGCACACCTCAAAGAGTAGGGCAGCTAGGTTCTCAGTCGCAGCTAATGATGGCCCCGCATCTTGCGTTGTCGACATGGAAGCACCGTCGCGGAGGAATGGCGGCGGCGTCGAAAAGATCTCGCTTCGCGGCTCGCTCAGGAAATCGAGACTCCCCCTCAACTTGTTGAAACGAGTATCATCGAGGCTGAAGGAAGTACAAGCAGCGTGTATTGTATTGACCAGAAGCCTGTGAACCAGTAAGCGTACCTCCGGAGAGCCAGTGTTTGCAAGTAACGTAACAACATGGAATATCTCCGGCAAGTAAAGCTGAGACTGCACGCCATTGTCGAAAGACAGTGAAAGGCAGAAGTGTAGCAAAATACAGATCTCAGCCCAGACAGTATTGTCCGGTAGGTACCGTGTGGGCCGCAAAGACGAACGGTTCAACGCTTTGCGAAGACGTGAGATGACCTTGCCTCGTAGTGTGATGCTGCCCATCCCGGATACTATGGCCGAGAGACCTTCCATAGGCTCTTCCGAGAAGCCAAACCCCGAAGCTGCTCGCATGAGCTCCTCGAGGAAGATGTCTAGAATAGTCTCGTCTTGGTATATGGCAGGCCAAACTGCCTGTTCCAGCGTGTAGGCCAGGGAGTGATCTGACATAGCCACGTCAATCAGCTTACGAAACAGCGCCGCGATTTTTTCCTTGCCCTTTTCTGCGTCTGGCTCGTTTGCCAAAACAGCAGTACGCAAGCCAGGGAGCCACGGAGCCATGTACGCGAGACTCAAAGGCTTCTGCTCTTCAGTGAAGGTTTCCCAGCCGACGAAGAATTCCGTCAGGAAGTCGAAGGTCAGCTGTGGCTCCGAAGACGCTAGTTGTTTGCTGACTTTGACAATAAAGTGCGAAGGGTCCATCGGCACCGAAACGTCTGTGTGTATGTGTTCGTCAGCCTTTCAGTTGAGGCATCGTTTGGAAGTCCGCATCGAATGACATTTCCTACGACGAAATAGGCCGAGGCACTTACCCTTGTTGCACATGAGGTTCATTGACGCGCTAAATTTGAATGCTTTGCAGAGTGCTCCGAGCAGGTTGTAGGAGGAGAGCCTCAACATGTGATCGGAGCTCGAGAGGTTGGTTAGAGCCAGGTTGAGAAGTGTTCCGGGGACGTCTTGCGGCCGTATCAGACGTTCGTATGCTTTGTGGGCTCTCGTGTCCTTGCCGTATTTGGCCTTGGCACCTCGGATAGTCTGCAATACATCGGCCTTTTTAGGGCTCGTGAAGTACATGACGATCTTGCCGTTGTCTGCACGCAAGCCAAAGGCTGAGTCATCCTCCGTTTGTATTGACGTGGGGGCTTCTTCAACCTCCCCAAGCCGAAAGATGTCGTTGACAGTGGTGCTCAATCTGTATCCCGGAAAGACTTCTTGCCTCTTTGTCGTCGTAACCTGTACAAACTGGCTACCAACTTTGATCACTACCTCAATCTTGCCCTTCGTCTTAGACAGTCGGGTTATTGGCTGAAACACGTAGCGAGTATCCGTTACTACGCTTATTGTTTCTTTGGGGAGATGAAGTTGGCTGAGGTGGAAATGAGCCTGTAGATCCTGGAGACTGCCGATCAAGTGGTAATCGACGTTTTTAGGATTGAAAACGCTGGTTTCGCTCTTTGCGGACACCCGCAGAAGTCTCCTGAAGCATTTCCTATGTCACATGTCAGCTCGTCTATCCATTCCGCGCCATCTGCTCACCTAGGGTCCATACCGGAATGCACTGTTCATGTTGTACACGTAAACTCTACCCAGATTCCTCGACAATTCTACTGGCGTAAGTAACTCTAGCTTCCTGAACAGCTCGTCCTGCGGCTCGTTCTGGCCATTGTAGCAAGTGGCATCGATGAGAAGGCCAAAGGGCTTGTGCCACAACCGGCTAGCGATCTATTTCCAGGCCGGCCGCCAAGGATCAGCCATTGGAACGTTCATAGAGAAAAGCTTGAGTGTACATGCCTTGAGGTAGCAGTACAAGAGGGTATCGTAGTCGATATTCTCAGCGTCGATGTGTCGCAGTATGATGCAGATGATGGATAGCGAATCCTGAGTATATTAGGAAACTCGAAGAGAACCAGGTACATGGAGGGAAGTTGCACACACCTTGCTTTCGCCCCCGTCGTAAACAGCCCTAGCCGTCACGAAAGACTCCGTGCTACGGAAGGCGTTTCGGAGCATGAAGTTTTGGAACCGAGAATACGATGGCGGGCTATTCGTTGAAACTTGGGGCCGATTCCACG
Source organism: Colletotrichum spinosum (assembly GCA_004366825.1). Lineage (NCBI taxonomy): Eukaryota > Fungi > Ascomycota > Sordariomycetes > Glomerellales > Glomerellaceae > Colletotrichum > Colletotrichum spinosum. The sequence goes on from QAPG01000513.1 coordinate 12,225, forward strand.
TCACAGCCAGCGGCGGTGGCCCGAGGTTCGTAATGAGATTGCGCAGAGGCTCGAGAACAGGTGAACGGCCGCGAGAGACCTCGGCCGGCGATCGCACGTAGTCTTTCCGTTCTTGGGTCACCAACCTCTGTCTCATATGGTCCCAGTGATCGTACAGGAATCTGTGAAGCGAGACGCAAGAGCCAAAGTCGAAGGACTCTGGGCTGGGTGAGCTGTCCAGTGTTTCCGGGGGTGCCTGAGTCTGTCAGAAAGGAGCCACAGGGTCCCAGACATTAGAGCCTGGTCCAAGGTTCGAGAACACTAACGGATATTTCCCGGAGGAACGTCGTGACTCGGTAAATGTTCTGTGTGAGAAAGTCATTGAGCGGGAACATGTACGGTTCCTTGGCACCGAAAAGAACATTGTTCGCCAGGTTCTGGACGACTTTTGCGATAAGGAGCAGGCCCCGACGCATCTCCTTGCTTGGGGTGCTGGTGACGAGACCTTCCACTTCTGGCGCCACGATGGCTGGACAGAAAAAGCGTAGGAAAACGAAGGCTCCTACAGCTGTGTACTTGGCTTCCTGAAACCTTGGCAGCACAGCAGTGGATATCTGTCACAGCGACATTAGCAACACTGAAAAAGGCAGACCTCGGCCACCCGGACGAGGAGCACGCACAATGTTGCAGATCTTGCGGAACGAAGCTGGCATGTTGCTCGATGATGCGCAAATGTCATCAATGAAGACTTTTGCCACAATCCGAAGTTGAAGGGCATTTTTCTGTAACTCGTCGGTAGAGCTGACTCTGGCAGGGTCCAGCTCTAAGTCCAAGTCTTTGGAAGTGAGCATGAGCCTCTCCACGACCTTTTGTAGTGTGGCCTTGAGGTACGGCTGGCCCTTCCACTTGGCATAGACCGACAGCATCTTAGTCGCGACGCAGGTGCGCCGTAGAATCTCTGATTCGTTGTCTATGCGGCACCGCAACCGTCAGTGACAGAACTTGCCTCCATGACATGGATGGAGCTTTTCCTAACCTGTCTCTTCGATCTCTTGCTTTATAAGAACCTGCAGCAACTCGAAGCTGAGACCTCGATGCTCAAATATTGTCAACAAGCATACGGTGAGTTCGTCTACTTCGCTGCTCGGACAAACAGCGCTCATAGCAGCTACCAGGGTCATGTCCTTGGTCAAAAGCTGTGTGCATGTAGTTTAGTGGGAAAAGCTTCACCTCATATTCAAGCTTGGGGTCTCACCTCGAGTAATTCGTCGTATTTTTCACTTACGGCCGCATCCGTCAAATTGCTGAACTCGGTTCCTTGTATCAAAATGTTGTAAAGGACTTTTACGAAGGCAGTTCGAATTTCCACATTGTCATGATAACCAATGTTCAGAGAGTGTTTCAAGCCCACATCGATGTTGGCGCTTAGTAGGTTTGACAGAATAGTGATGGCAAACTCCGATGACGGTGCACCCTCGTCACGACTGGACATGCTTGGAAGATGGTCGGCCCTGCCACTTTCAGGAGATTCGTGGTTGAGGAGGGAGAGAAAGCGATTGAAATAGGTGTGGAACATCTGCGACTTCAGCTCGCTCGTACCCGCGTCCGTCTGGCCCTCACCAGGCTGTAGTGGCAAGCGAAATGTGAGTTCTGCTAAAGATCTCAAGCATGCTCTGTCAAGGTCTTTCTGCACCCTGACTGTTTCATCGAGTCGGCCACCTGAGCTAGATGTCGAATCCAGCCTTGGGGAGCGAGGTCGCGCGATCCAGCCGAATATATATTCCAGAAGCTGATTCCTGATCCGCACATCGTCCCTCAGATTCAGATGTTCCTTTCTCTTGGTAACGGCTTCGCACAGCTGACAAACCTTGATCTTGACTCTCAAAGTGTTGGTACTGTCGTTCACGCCGTCGAGAAACTTCGCAAAGTTAAGGGCGAGGGCCCCGAGGTGAATAGAAGAGGCCGCGCCCAAATCTGATGGGCTTTCGAGTCGTTCAACAAGGGCCTTTAGTAGCGAGATTGCCTGTTCGGCAAACACGATCTCGACGTCCTGCGCCTTGTCGCTTGGCGCCAATGCGCCAGTGAATAGCACCTCCAGTTCAACCTCGAGGGCCTTGAAAAGAGATTGGTACAACGTGGCCGAGACCTCGCTTGAGAGCACCTCTCTCATAGCTTCACGTATTCTGACATTGGCGCAGCCAAGCAGCTGAATACTGAGCTTCAGGTATCTACCCAGCAGAGGCTCCTCGTGGTTCTCGGATGGGAGTCTGTCGATCCACCTGAGGCTACCAAAGGCTGGCTCCTCAAGAATGATTGCCTGATTAGCTGTGCAGATACCCCCAAGAGACGCCAGGAAACCGGAATAGTTCCGCCATTCTGTCAAAGTTCTTTCGTCAACCGTGTCGACTGCGGCCATTGAAACCTCCCGGGAGAGCAGCATCCATCGCTCAAAGCCGTACTCCCAAGCCGAAAGGATGCCACTGGTCGGGTACTGAAGTCTGCGGAGCAAGTTGCGAACTCTCTTTTGGAAAGCTACCAGACCGGTGAAACGGAAGGCCCGAGAAGCGATTTCGCCGTACACATCGCCGTTGCGGAGCAACGTAGCAAAAGCCTTGGATGCGTCAAGAGTCACATCAACAAGCCCATTTTCCTCGAAGGATAGCCCAATGCAGGAGGTTACTGTCTGGCAAGTCTCGACGTTTGCAGAGCAGAGGGACACTAGCAAAGTTGTCTCCAGTCTTGATGACGCTGCCTCCAACTCTGGCACATCATCTGGAAGTTCGGAAAGCTCCTGATATCAACGTCTCTTCATCAGCCACGAATGCTTAGTGTGGTGTCATGAGAGAAAATGGACTTACACGCAGTGACGCAAGCAGAAACTTGCGGGCTTCCAGGTATCCATGAATTGCCTCAATCTCAGTTCCATCGCCATCAGAGGTAACCTGATTGCACATACTGAGAAGAACAAGTGAACTACCCAATGTGCCGTCAGCTTTAAGGAACTCAGGGGGTTAAGGGGTACCATGTTCAAAGAAACGATTCATATACCTCCTTTTCCAGAACTCTCTCCTCAGGGCCGTCGATTCGAGTCGGCCACGCGATCGAAGTGCTTCTAGAATGGCATGGTCTGCAAAGAGGCGCCTCGCAACGCCCGTAGCAAGTTTACGGACGGTTGAGTTCACCGACATGACGCACGACAGGAAAGACAAGAATACATCTTCCTCCGTGGCACCTACTACGGAGTGCTGTCCTAGGCTAGCCGTGCCGAAGAGTGAATGAGGCGATGCGTCTAAGAACCTCAACACATCACATGCCATGTGTGTGGAGGGAGGCAAGCTGGAATCACGGCGAGGTAGCGAGAGGATAGAAGCAGTGGATTCGGTTGGGAGATCCGCTACAGCCTGCCAGCAAACAGAACATTACGAAGGTCAGCTTCGATAAGAAGACTACTCGACAGATGGGGGGCTTAGAGTGGCCAGGTTATACAGGGCATCGACGAAAGACAGACGAAGGTAGAGGGGGGCTGTCTGCAGTAACTTACATGAAGCTGAGTACGCATGAAGGGGCCGGTGACCAGGTACAGTTGCTCGTAGAGTTGAGCATCAGGCTGACGCGCGAAATAACGGCAGCCTTGCACAACAGCAGCTTTGAAGCCTTGAGGCGCCGAGGGGCTGAGATACGACTGGCTGATCGAATCAACACAACTATGTGGGCTAAGCTGGGCCAGGCTGACAAATGCCGCGGTCATAAGATCCTGGTCGAAGAGGGAGGAATCGTTGCTACCGGAGCGACGAAAGACCGCCTCACGAACCTCGTCCTGGACATCCATGGCATAGCTGACGAGAGCCGCATCGTCCTCGGCGACGAAGTGGCGAGCAGCTCTAAGGAGAGATACCAGAGAGTACGCCGCTTGCTCGTTCTTGTTTCTCAAAGCTTTTCTCAAGCCGTCCAGGAAGCCAACCTTTTTTGCCATGCTGCTGCTTTTGGCCTCGCGAAGGTTACTGGCGACTTCGAAAACGTCTGGGAGGAGGAATAGGAGAGTGGTCTGCAAGGGATAGAGCATGCCCTTCTTCCGCCCATTGTCTACGACGGTCTGCGTCATGTCGAACAAGGTATCGGCTCCGCCATCAAGGCGTTTGTGCAAGGTGTGTTGTTGTACGAACTCATGGGGATACCGCTCGAGCCAACGAATGATGAGCAGAGGCGCTACGACTGCTACCGTGTTTTGAAACGATTTACGAAAATGTAAGAAGCTGGAGCATATCTCTTGGATAATGAGACCTAGCTTCTGTCCATCGACCCAGAAGAATGAAAGAATCTTGAGAACGGCCAGAGCGGCTTTGTCATCATCTGGAGGTGCCGCAGATTGACCAGGCGCGGCTTGCACGACGGCGGCTGTTCGAACGGTGTATACAACGTTCCTAAAATAATCAAAAGAGCAAGACCACGTGGAAGCAGTCACGTACTCGACAATCACCCTGACAGAAGGCTCCATGTCTGCGTGATGACTGGTGGGCAAAGTCTCACTTTCGAGGCCTTCCACATCGGCCAGGGGCAGCGAGACCAGTCCGCCTTGGGAACGATCGATAGGGTCGGCATGTCTGGGTGCGTCATCAAGAATGGTGGAGGATGGCAAGACGAAGCCTTCGGGTATAGGTTCGATGAGCCACTTTACAGCGTCGAAGACACGGGTGACGAGAGCTTCGTCCAGGGGTTCGGGCAAGACAATGGGAGGGCTCTGGCGAGGGCCGCTTCCAGCTACTGGCAGGCGAGGGCTTTGGGACTTGACATGGTCCCAATGAGATGTGCAACAGTCGGCAGCTAGGGCCGTGACGTAAATTTCGGAGAGGAGCACGTGCGGAGGATGGGCCGGGGGAGGAAGGCCTTTGTAGTTGCGCAGGATGTCTTCGAGAAGGGCGAGGAGGGATTCGAGGACATAGGCAACGGCAGTTGTGCTGATCTTGACGAGAGTAGATCTGGTGATGAGGACAACGTCGTCCCGATGAAGTTCTTGACCATGTGTGCCTGTTCTATGAGGAAGCTGTGAAGACACGAATGGTGAAGGTGGGATGTTAGCCAGGACACGTCTCCGGAACGTAAGGGCTCGTCAGCGACTTACCCGAGTGGCGAGTCTATCGATCAGGCAGCCGACGAGACCAGCATCGCCGTTCATGTCTGCGGCTTGATAGCGCGGTGTTCATGACAAGGAACAATTCTGTTCACCTGGTGTCCTCCGCACTTCAGCCCGACCCAAGGCTGATACGGCGAAATGACAGATTACAAGCCTCGGATGGCGTGTGCCGGTCGCGGAAAGGAAGTAAATCTTTGGGCTAGGGCGTGGGTACGACGAGAAGAAGTTGTATTACTGTGGGAGGAGTCAGCACTTTGAGTAGCCTTGCCCGTCTGGTAACTTTTGCAAGCAAGGACGCAAAACTGCGCGGAGGGGATTACCAGTCTACTGGCTATGATAGTAAATGTTGCTGTCTACGCCTCTCGTGAGCAACAAGTTAGTAAGTATCTGTCAGTTGCGCCATGCCGTAGGGCATGCGATAACTATACACGCTGCTACATAAGTAGCAGCATGCCCTCTACGCCCCACTAGTAGCGGGTACTAGGCACCTGGCGCCAGCCGCAGCTCAATGCATAGTAGTTAGTAAGTAATTACTATACTATAGATCTAGAGCCTAATATAACACTAGATATTATATTATATAACAATAATATATTATAATAGCTTTATATTTATAAGTTATTATTCTAAATTATATAGTTTACTTATTTAAGATACTTGTTATATGAAATATACTTATAAGCCTATATACTAGATAATCTAATTCTATAAATAGCTTTTGATATAAATAAGCTTTCATATTGCTACCTCTATAAATCTAATAATATAATTTATAATAGTTATAAATCTAATTCTAAATACTTTCTAAAATCTATTATTCAGATAATATTAATTTAGTTTGTATTATCTTTAAATCTTTTTTTCTACTTTTCTTTATTTTTCAGTTAATTATTTAATCATATTTACCATATTATTCCAAATAATTCTATTATTATGCTTAAATATTTTAATTTATTTTCATAATTATCATAACTAGTTTTAGTAATATTGTATCTTAAAATACTTTATTAAAATAAAAGATATTTAGAAATATATTAATCCTAATAAACTTCATCCTCTAAAACTCAACTATCAAGTAAAACTATACTTTTTTAAAAAAAAATTCAAGATATTAATATTTAAAAGTAATTTATTTAAATAGTTCCAACTATATTACTATTCTAAAGTAAACTTATTTATAATAATCCTTTATATTTAACTTTTTAAATAACTTTATCTTATATAACGGGAGGGGCTAATAGCTCGCTCTCTACTACAACTATTAGTAGACATATTACCCCCTAAAATACGACTTCAACCTTCCTACCCCCCTACTAACTACTATAGCCGGCTTCTAGTTAATTTAGAGCTAAACTTCTTATAACTATAGTAGCTAGTATACCTACTTTATATTAATCTTTTCATAAATAATAAACAACTAATAACTCCTTCTATAATAACCTCATACCCTCACACCTTTATAGCTATTAATATATAATTTAAATATCTCGAGATATTTAATTACTACTAACTATAGGTATTTTATTTAAATATTCATCATAATTTTAATATCTACAACCTTAATATCCCTATTAAACCTTACCTACCCTTAAGATAAGATTTTATACTACTAATATAAAAGTTTTCTATTACTAATATAAGCTAACTTATAATCTCTATATAAGTATAATAGGATTCAACTTGCTCTTATTAATAAATAATCTTAATATATCAATTAAATATAACTAATATATAAATAATATTTATA
>QAPG01000514.1:0-19167 GCA_004366825.1 Colletotrichum spinosum
TTATTTTTAATAATTCTTTAAAGACTATCTTTATAATTCAACTATATATAACTAAAAGCTTTATAATACTTATTAAGATTAATTAAAGAAATAGGCTTAGTTAAATCTATAAAAATACTCTTACTAATAAGTAAAGCTTTTATATAGATAGACTAAATATTATAATTCTAAATCTTTTTTAATTTTAAGATAGAATAAGACTTAGAGTTGGTTATATTCTTTAATAACAAGTTAAGAAAGTAAAATAGTTATTCAATAAAGAATTAATTAAAATCCTAAAATAGGATTAAGATACTTAGAAATTAACTCTAGTAAACTATTATTAACTGGAAAATCAATAATAGTATAGCTTAATAGCTAATCAATAATTAATATACCTATAACTTATAGTAGTCTAGAGTTTAAATCTCATAAGAAATACTCTTTTTATAAAAATCTCAAAAGACCTAAAGTTCTAATTTATAAAACTTATAATAAACTTAAGATTCTAATTTATAAAAGTCTTAATAGATTTAAAATTCTAATCTATAAAAATCTTAATAGACCTAAAAGCTAGTGTATAAAAAGTCTTAATAGACCTAAGAGCTAGTTTATAGAAAGTCTTAATAGATTTAAAATATAAGAGATTTTCAGCTTCTACTATTTAACTATTTCTTTTACTAGCCTAATAGTAAGCCTACTATTCTAACTAGTATAATCTCCTTATAGATTTATCTAGTATCAAACCAATTAATCAATAAGAAGAATTAGTTAATTAGTTTAAATAAATATAAAAAGAATAAACTATAAAGCTGTATAGAAATAGTTAAAAGAAGTTTTATATAAATAGAGAAATAGCAGAAAGCTCAGAATTAATTAGTATAAACTCTAATATAATTTAAATAAGTATTAATAAAAATAAAGATATTCATATTAATAATAAATATAGATAGAGATATAATATAAAGAGAGAAATTAATATAAAACTAAGCTTATAACCTATTAAACTAGTAATAAGTAACTAGTAAAAGGTTAAGGGGAATTAACAACTCATAATTATTAAAGAATAGGTCATTCAGAATGATATCTGAAAATAGTACTAATATTGATATAAATAGTGATAATAATAGAAAGAATAATATCTAAAAATAATACTAATATTAATATAAATAGTAATAATAATAAGAAGTTCTAGTTCTACAAGAAGTAGAGAACTTCGTAATATTAATATCTAAATAGAATTTATTTTCAGAAAGATTAACCTCACATCATATAGAACTCTCAGCTCTATTACACTTAGGCTACTAAGTAGTCTATTTATTAAATATCCTAATATTATAATTGAATCAATTTAGAGTATAAATAATTAAAATAGTATTCCCCTCAACTCTAATAATTAATTATCTATAATAAGTAGAAAATATAAGGTTATAAGAATAATAAAGAATACTCAAGCCCTTATCTACCTAAAATAGGTTATTAGGATAAATATAAGTAATAACTAAAAAGCTAGAACTCTAACATAAATAAATAGGTTGACTACTTAGTGACCTATTACTACAGCTTTAGCTACCTTAATACTATATTTAACCTAATATTTATAGAATAATAGAATAAACTATATAACTAATATTATTAAGTTAATCTGAAATATAATAAGTAATACTACTTATAACTATTCTAAAAATAGTAAACTATTTATTTATAGAACTTTCTTTAAAGATACATTTACTAAGAAGGTTAATAGAGATTTAAATATTTATAAGAAGTTTAAATATTATAATTATATTAATTCAGATTTATATAGCTCTATATTTCTTAAAACCTATAATTACTTTAAATACTTCAATCTATTTATAAATAAGTATAGTAAACTCGTCTAGAGAAAGCTATTGAGAAATGAAAGCTTTAAAAAGTTAGTTTAGCTTTTAAAGAACTTATTAGTATAACTAATATTAATAATACTAAGATAATTAAAGAACTTGATATAAATAGGAGTTTCAAACTCACTAATAATAAAATAGATATCATTTATTTTAATAATAGTATTACTTATAATATAAGACTACCTTATATTTATAAGCCTAGTAATCTAATCGAAATATTAAGAAAACTAATATCTTTCTCTATAATCCTAACCAACTTTCATATCTTTCAAGCTTAGTCATATTAGCTTCTATTTATATTCATAATAGAATATTTTACCTTTTTATTAGATATTAATATTCTTTATAAAGTAGACATTTAAAAGAAATCTTTTATTAGTAACATAAACATATACATCAATATCTATTATCATTAAGACAAGAAGAAGTATTCTAAAAGGCTCAATTTTAAAGTAAAAAAGAATATTGTAACTACATATAGTCATAATACCTATATATTATGAACTTTTAAGCTTATATCATTATTTAGTCTAGAAACATCAATATTGTCAAAGGTTAATTTAACATTTCACAGAAAGACAGATTATCTACCTCAAGTATAATTATTACTACTAAGTCTTATTAATGTAATTTGGAGAATAGATTTTACTAACCTTATTATAATAATTTATCTCAAAATCTAATTATTATTAACTCTAGTGAAATCTTTAATTTAATTAAAAATATTAATTATTCTTTTCCCTTAATAGGATTAATAATAGAAACAGTAATTTAGATCTCTTCTTATGAAGAATTAAGTAATCTTTCTATAACCTATTTAACTAGACGTATAAATAATATTACAAATTTAGAAAACTCTATTATATTTATAGGAATTCCTTCTCAAGTCTAGAAGTTGAAAACGACCATAAATAGTATTTATATGAAGAGAATATACTTTCTATAGTTGAAAGCCCTTTTTCGTTAGTCTGCTTTATTTATTATAATGAATATAATTATAATAATAACGTATCAAATAATATATTCAGTAATTTCTATAATAATATATAAATATTAATAGTGAGTACCCTAGATAAATAGGTTAATTCCCCAAAAGCTATAAGTTGCCCATTCAGTAACAATTAGAGTTATATTATAAATAAATAGGTTAAACCTATAGAATCTGGAGAAGTTTAGACTACTATATTACTATTCAATATTTCTTCTATTTTGAGAACAAAATCAACATATTAGTAGGTTAATAGATCTATAAAATAAATCCTAATAGTTAAGAATATAGTAAATCTATATATAAGTCTAGACAGGTTGCTTGAGGCTTTAATTAATACTTTCATATTAATTAATTAGAAACATTTAGTATTATTCATAAGCCTGAAAGTTATAGATATTTATTTATTATATATTTATTATAATTCAATTCTAATCTAATCTAATATAACTACTAGATTTATTTCTATAAGAATAGACACAAATATATATATTAGAATATGAATTAGTAATATATATAGCGAAACCTTTAAAGGTTTAACTTCTATTATTAATTCTAATAATCAGCTTTCTAATTATTTGTTGAATAATACTTTGTATAAAAAGTAATAGAGTTTTAACCTATATCATTCATCTTTAAATATATTATAAATAAGATTAGCTTTGAAATATTTCTCTATAAAAAAGAAGTATTTATACCTCATATTATTCTAGATAACAGTAGATATTCAGCTATTTTAAATATTTAGTTACTTTTGCTCTATATCTAGAATAGTATTTGAATCTGTTATTTTATATATCAATTTAACTATTAGGTTTACCTAACAATAGTATTTATTGTAATACTAACTTATAATTAGTTACAATAATAATAAAACTACTTATTGCTATAGATAATTATATTTCTAGCTCTGATATTTAACCTTATAGAAATAGAAGATTGTATAGTAGTAATTAGAGAAGGATTGTCATAAAGTAAGATTTAGTATATATAACTATAAATGCGTATTAAAACTATAAGGCTAAGGATCTTAGTAAATATATTAAAGATACGTAAAAATAAAATACTCATAGAAGTTAGGTACCTAAAGATTCATTATTCTCTCATATATTTAATAGTAAAACTGAAATATCTTTAAAGCTAATATAGCTTTTTATAGAATACAAATGATAGAAGAAGTATAGAGATATCTAGCCATAGTTCTTATAATCAAGACTATTACTTTATTAGAATAAGTTTTAATAGAATTACTCGGGATATTGAAATAAATAAGTAATTTATAAATATTTAAAAGATAGCTTTATAGTTAATATATAGTTTACTATACTAAATTAAGAATATAAAGGATCAAGTATTTATAAGATAATGTTTTATTATTAAAATATTACTCTAATACTATCTATTAGATATTTTAGAGTATTACAATAATATAAGTATAAAGGCTTCAAATTCTATATAATAATCTTAGAGATATTTCTATTTATATGAATATTATATATAAATATATAGAATATATTCAATTAATAAAGTAAAGCTATTTATTAAGGGGCATAAATTGAATTCTATTATATTTATATATAAACTATAAATCACTATATATTAGTAATTAATAACCTTTATATTAATAGTATAAAGTCTTATTTTAGGAGTAGGTAAGGTTTAGTAAAGATATTCAAGTTATAAAGATTAAAAGTATAACCAATAATTAAATAAAATATTTATAGTTAGTAGTAATTAGATATCTTAAGATATTCAAATTATATATAATTATATAGATATCAAGGAATAAGGATATAAAGATATAAGGTTATTATAGAAAGAGTTATTAATTATTTATTATTAAAAAGATTAATATAGAATGAGTATATTAATTATTATAATTAGAATTGATTTAGCTTTAGATTAATTAGGAACTAATTATAATGATTAGTAAGAGAATAAGAGTATTAAAGCTATACTTGAGAGGGTAGTATATAAACTAATAGTTATAGTAGAAAGCGAGTAACTACCCTTTCTCTAATTATTTACAAATATTATATTAATGATATATTATTAGAAACTAATAGCTCTATTATTCTAGGATATTGATATAATAATCCAGAGAAGATTTAAATTCTAAGGTTTAAGCAAACCTAATACGTTTTTAAATACCAATTCAATTCTTAACTATAAAAATAAACGTATAAAAACAAATGAGTTTAAGTATACTAATAAAGTTCTTATTGAATGTAGTAAAGAGATGCTTAATACTTTAGTATTCTAATAGATAATAAGACCAGATTTATTGATAGAAATATACTATAAAAGACAAAATACTAGCATATCAAAACGAAGTAGAAGCTTTGTTATATCTAGTTTTAAAACTAAGCTATATATTATTCTGACTATTAAACTTTACTCTCAGCTTTCTTTAAACCTTTCAAAATATATTATATTACTTTTATTAAGATATAGAATCACTTAAAAAACAACTTTAATTATAGATTAATTTAAAACTATAATAATCTTTACCTTTCTAATCTATATCAATTTATAGATTTAGATTAGACTAAAGATATTAATAATAAAGAATCTACTTTAGCTTATATATTTAATTTAGATGTTTATAATATTTTAAATTATAGTTTAGCTAAGTTAAAACTAGTAGCTTTATCTATTTCTCAACCTAAATACATAATTCTAGTAAATACTATTCAAATACTAGTTATTTATATAATAACTTTAATTCTATAAGACAAAACTTAAAGGTTTATAACTATTAAGAAACTAGTTATCTCTATATATGATAAATTAGATAAGAAGCTTATTGAAAATATCTAATTCTACAGAAAAGCTAAGTAGATTGATATTTATTATAATTAGTTAAATTGAAAGGATTCAATCTATTTGGAGTTATATACCTCTCAGGACACTTTAAAAGAAGCTATACCTAATAGTTAGGTCTTATTTTATATTCTCTATAGACAATATTAATACTAAGGAATCATTTAAAGAGAAAGGATCTTCAGTAGTAATAATACGATTAATTAAGTATAATATCTAATAAATAGAAAGGATATAAACCTATCTATTATAATTATTCTTTTAAAGGATTAGAATAGAATATTATATAATATTTACTTCCAACTGTTATTATCCATTACTAGCTGTTAATAGTTACTAGCTATTAGTAGTTATTAGTAAATACTAATAGCTAGTAGTAGTTACAATACTTAATTTATATAATTAGAAAGTCTATAATTACTACTTATACTTACTTACCGTAGGATTTAAACCTACTACTCTTATTATAAAACATTAAAAACTACCTAGATATCAAATTACTACGTTAAATAGGTATTAATATTTATTATTATATTTTTAGAAATCATATTGAAGATAATCAGATTAATCTCTATTATATTGATATACGTAGTACTATTATTAAAGTTTTAATAAAGTTGCTAAGTTAAATTAAATTTAATAATATTATTTAGAAAAGCTTTCTAAAATAATTAGCATATTCAATCCTTGTATAAAAGAAATAGCCTTAATATTCTATTTTCTAAAGATTAATCTTTTCTTATAACCTTTTCTTAATTTTTAGTTTCTCTAATCTTTACTTATATCTTTACTTTACTCTTAAGTCTTTCCTTCTTAATCTTTCTTAGGTTCCAGGTTCTTCAGACTTTAATCTTTTGAAATCTTTCTATTATTCTTATATAATCCTTACAGTTTTTATTACTCTTTAAATTATAAAAGATTTATTTATCTTTTATATTATAAGGAGGAATATTAGAAATCTAGTTATTTAATTACTACTTATATTTATCCTTATAACTAATCTTAGATAAATTAAGACCTAAATACTCTTTATCACTCCAATAATCCTCCATTTTCTATTCATTATAGGACTTTACTTAAAAGAGTTTAGATTATACTATATTAATTAATAATACTCTAAACTAATTAAGTTATATTTCAAGAATATCTAGTAAGTAGACTACTTAGTAGCCTGAGTATAATAAAGCCAAAAACTTTATATAATATTACGATTAATACTTTTAGAAATAAATTATATTTAGATATTAATACTACGAAGCTCCTTATTTCTCATAAGATAAAAACTTTCTATTATTATTACCATTTCTATAAATATTAATACTATTTTCAGATATCACTCTAAATAACCTATTTTCTAATTATAAAGAGTTATCAATTACCTTTAAACCTTTACTAATTACTTATTCCTAATTTAATAAAGATAACTTCTAATATATTAGAAAGAAATACATTTTATTTATAATAGCAATATATAATATATAATATATTATCTATTATATAACATTTCGTGGTACTCTACGTCAATCTATAGTATATACTTACAATTTATAAACTACTTTAATTATATAAAAACATATAATCAAATAATATGTTTTACATATTTCAGTAGAATTATTAGCTTTTAGAAGGAATCTATATAAAGATACTAATAATCAATAAAAAGTCTTAGGATTCTTTATTTAAAATCTTTAGAAATTAGAAGATTATCATTAAGAGAATTATATAAGAACGTAAAACCATTTATGGTCTTTTAAAACTTACTAATTAGTAACTAAAAGTACTATTCGTAGTAAATAGATACCATTAAAGAGTTCTACATAATTCTTTCAAAAGAAATCTTAGTAATATCAAGAAAACTATCACCAAAAGTTGATATATAGATATTATAAAAAGAATATAATCCAAAAGCTTTTTAAATACAAAAGAAACGCTTTAAAGGTTGATTTATATATAACATGTATAGTAAATTTAGCTATGTTATAACTAATTATTACTTTAATTATATCTTATCTTATAAAAGAAATATTTAATATCTAAGTAGAATCCATAATCTAATTAACTTTATATTAAAACTTATAATTATAGTTACTTTAAAGTTTCAGAATATTATAATAGTATATTAATAGTATATCGTAATAAAATATTTCTAACCTTAAGTTAATTAAACCTTTTAGCTATTAGCTAATAACAATTTGTATTATAAAACTTAATATATCTTATATTCTAATTCAAAAGAAACTTTAATATAAAAGCCAATAATATTTCAATTGTATAAAGAGAATATATTTAGACTTCTAAACTATATATTTTAAAAAGCTTCTAGAAAGTACCTTTAGGAATTCATGGGAAACTATTTAGGAAGTTCTAATAATATTTAATAGAATATCTTAGTAATATCTAATTAGAAAGCTCTATAGATATCTATTAGAATATCAAGCTTTCTATAATACTTTAGATTAATTCCGTATTACTAAAAATCTTTTCTTAATATTTAATTAAAATTAAAAGGTCATATCTATATAAAACGATACAAAGACTCTATTAAATAATAGATTAATTGATTTAGAATTATAGAGATATAATATAAGAAAGCTAAAGTAGACTTGAAATATATAGAATATAGAATATAAGTAGTTTTATATATTTTATTATATTAAAATAAGTCTAGGATTCAAGTTTATGAAACAATAATATAGAGTAACCAGATTTCTATAATGAACTTTTCTTCTACTTATATCTTCTTTAAATATACCTCTTTATACTTTAAATATATTCTTTAAATAATACTTTCTAAAACTCTTTTATACTAATTATTAAATCTATTTATTATTATAATTCAAAATCTAGTTAGCCTTTAGTATTTTGTAATAAAGATAATAAGTTCAAATTGTATAAGATATAATTACAATTAGCCTTACTAGTTATATAAATAGAATATAGTAATTATTACTATTTATTATAATTTATACCTAGATATCCAGCTAGAGCTATATCTAGAGACTTAAGGTTAATTCTCTCTTCTAAATAAAATCTTAATAGGTTTTATATAATATTATACTAATAGATATCTTTAAGTATTCGTAAAGCCTTTTCTTTTGCTCTTTAGTTTTAAATATGTAGAATTTTATAGTCCTTCTTAATTTGATAAGTCTAAGTTTAATCTTTTATATATTTAGGATTAAGGTTTCTTTATTATGTAGATAATATTAGGTAAAGTATAATTTCTAATTAATTAAATACATAATTGAATTATAGGAAGCTCTTAAGATATAATATTATATTACTAATAATTAATTAACATATATAAGGAATAATAAAAAATATCAAAGTTTTATAAATTATTTCTATAAGTAGAAATTCTATAAGTAAATTAGTCTAATATCTATAATATATATTTCTAATCTCTTCTTTGAGGAATACGAAGAAGTTATATATAGGGTGAAGAGCTTAGATACCATTCCAGGTACAGAGCAAAAGTAACCAAATTATAATAGATATTTCTAATTTATATTAGAATATTCTAATAGGCTTTAAGATAATATCTATTAGGATACTAGTCTTTAGAACTAATAATATTATTATACCTCTATTGGTAGTTTATTATTATAAGAAGTCTTTACTCTATTCTTTAAAATTCTGAGATAAAGAAAAGGAATGTTAAATATAGGCTTAATAATTATAGACTAAGCTTAAAATCGACTATTCTATCTTTAATAGTAATAGTCACTATTAGTATTGAATTTATTCTTACTTAGACTTTAGTTTCTAATAAATAGCTAAAACTTTATATCTAACTAGAAAGTAAGAAAGCTCTTATAATGTAAATAGTTTTATTAATTATTCAGAGATAACCTATTTAGATTTAAATAACTAGCTTTATATAATTATTTTATTGTAAAGCTTGAAATAATACGTAAATAAATATGTTATAGTTTCTTATCTAAATTAAGAAGACTTTAATCAATATTAGAAAGTATATATAGTTAAATATAGTTTAGATTTCTCTATTAGAAACTACCTTATACCTGAGGTTTCAGGAATTATATATTATTAGTAGTTGTATTAAAGGTCTTTAATCTATTTAAAGTTATATGCCTCTCGGGACCCTTTAAAGGAAGCTACACCTAGTAGTTAGCTCTTACTTTATAAACCCTATAGATACTACTAGTACTAAGGAACTATTTAAATAGAAGAAACCTTAAGTAGTAAATATAGTTAGTTAATATAATTACTAATAAATAGGGAAGGTATAAGCCTATCTATTATAATTACTTCTTTAAAAGATTATAGTTACGTAACATTAATACTAGCTAGCTAGTAATACTTATTACTAGCTATTAATAGTTACTAGCTACTAATAGCTAATAATAATAGCTAATAGTTAGTAGTAGTTATTATACTTAGTTTATATAATCGGAAAATATATACCAACTAGTTATAGTTGCCTACTATAGGATTCAAACCTACTGCTCTTACTGTAATAGTAAGAGCTAGCTAGACGTTAAACTACTATATTAAGCGGGGGGAATTATATATTATAATTAACTATTTTATAAAATATAGATTTTAATTATTTCAAACTTTAAACATCATTTAGAAGTTTAAATATATAAAAAAGATAAGACTCTACTATAAGCTATTCTATTAGAAGTTTATAATCTATAATATAAAAAGTAATATCATAATACTTAGAATAATTAGAAATAAGAATAATCTTTAAATATGAAATAATCCTTTTTCATTTTCCATAGAATATTCTGAAGTCTACTAGGATACTTACTAATATTATAAGTATAGTAAGACAATTTATACTTATAAGACTTCTAAAATATAAGAATGTAAGAAACCTAGTATAAAGATTAGAAGATTTATAATTATTATAAATTATATTAAGAATAATTAAAAATATAGTATTACCTTATTAAATAAAGATAAAACCTTAAAAAAAGTAACTGTAGAATAAAGCTAGACTTTAGAGCTAATCAAAATAGAAATTATAAAATAGAAAGAATAGTAGGGAAGGAAATAAGTAAAGAACTAATAGTTAACTATTATTATAATTAAATTTAGTAGATATTACTCTATTAATATACTAGTAAATATAGATTATAATATATAGATTATTCTTAATACCTTTCTAATAAAAGAAGTTTCACTTCTTATTAAGTAAGAAGTTAAAGAAATAAATAAAAGGATATATTATAAAACTACTTTCTGTAATACTTAAAGAATAAATACTCTAATATTAGAGATTCGTAATTATATAAATAAGATCTATATCTTTATTATAAGGAATTTCTAACTACTTCTATATTTTGAATAAATATAAAAAGAAGACAATTATATAATTAAAGATATTTAGACCGAATAGATCGTTTATAGAAAAGTCAAATAATAGTTTATTTAAAATATTAAAATAAGCTAATATGATTGAAAGAAATCTAAATAGCCTACTTACTTAATAATAATATATTTATATCTATATATTAATCTATTGTATAGTATAATAATAAAATATTAAGCCTTTACTAATTGGTATCTATTAGTCTTATGAATATTAGAAAAGTATTAGTTTTAAAAATAGAAGTAAATTTAAAAGATTATATCTTTATAACTATGTTCAAGGAATTCCTAAATCCTCTCTATTTAAATATTATATAATAAGTACTTTCTAATTAATTAAGAATAGACTATTATATTTTACCAACTTATAATAATAAGAAATAGGAGCTTAATATTATATAAAAGCTTCTCTATAATAAATTATATATAGAACTTCTAATATTAAAAGAAACTTTAAAAGATATACTTAATAAAGAATGTATTGAAATAAGTAGTCCTTCTACTAATATTCTAGTATTCTTTATAAAAGAAGTAAGTAAAAAGGTATATTTCTATATTAAATATAAACTTCTTAATATAAATATGAATATGAATCATTATTACTTTCTTTTATATCAAAGGTCGTCTAGAGAAGTATTATAAGTTATTAATATATTAAGTCTAATCCTATTATTTTCGCTTATAAGACTAGAGTTAATAGAATATAAAGAGAAAAGACAGCCTTTTAGATATATATTGTTTTGTAATAAATAATATCTTTCTTTATACTTTTTAATACTTTATAATATTATAAAAATATATAAACAGGTATTTATAATAGTTCCTAAATAGTTCTATTATAAAATATATTAATAATAGTTATATTTATATAAGTAATATATATGAAGAATATATAAAGAGAAGGCTTAATAAATATTTAACTACCTTATTAATATAAATCTAAGATTAAAATCTAAGAAATAAACATTTTCTATGATAATAGCTAAAGGTATTATATTTATTATATTAATTAAAAGCGACCCGTTCTATAATTTAAAAAACTTAAAAAGTATTACTAATTACTTTCTCTTTAACTTATCACAAGGTATTGAGAATTTCTCTAAATTCTTAAGCTATTATAAAATGTTTATTTTAAAATATAATATTATTTTAAAGTTTTTAATTTATCTAATTTAGAAATATTTTCCTTTTAATTAGAAATTAAAATACTAAGAGATTTCTTTTATTCTAAAATACCTTTCTACTATAGAATTAGTTCTATATATATATAATTTTAGTATCTTAATAATAAAAGAGACTAAGTATTATAGATTTATTTTAAATAATATATTAATTTAGAACAATCAGACTATAATAATAGATACAATAGTCTTTTACTTTTGATATTTAATCCCTATAGAATTAAAATATTTAATTTATAATAGTAAATTCTTCATTATACTAGCCTATTTATAAATATAGAAAATAGTATTAGAGAATACTAAGATATGAGAAGTCTTTATTAATTATAAAGACTTTATATATTATATAGATAATTAATATTTTAAAGAGAAGTATAGTCAATAAGTAGAAGAATTATTTTAATTTACTTTTCATTTTAGAGATTAACTAGATATCTAGGTAATAATTTCTAATATTCTCTTTAGAAATAAATATAATATTTCCCAAAGATAGAATAATAAGAAATAGTAAAAATAAGTAATACAAATTATTTTAAATACTACTATTTCATAAAAGTTGAAATAAATTATATAAGTTTTGTTATATCTAGATTTTCAACAAAAGATTATACTTATAAAAAAGTATAATTATATTATTGAAACAAACTTTCTAACATAAGAAGGTTTTATAGTAGTCTAATATGAAGAATATAACTTTCTTTATAATTTCTATATTAAAGTCTGAATTGCTAAATATATTAGTAATATATTAAGATAACTTATTTCTAAGAATAGACTTCCAATACTAAGAAGTAAAAATAATAGAACATCTCTTAAAAATAGAATTAGGCTAATATAGAAATTATATAATCTTTCTCCCATAAGTTACTTAAAATAGAAAGATATATTAGAAATTATAAATTAGTAATTCTTTTAATCTAAATACTTCTAAAATACTTACATATTTAAATTTAACTATAATATATAGAAGTATTTATATGTAGAAATAAATAATTCATAAGACTTTTAAATTCCTATTGATATCTTATTAATTATATATTAATTTACTGGTAGACTTGAATAATAGTTTATTTATTTATAAAAAGATAAAATAAATATTACTTCTAAATTATTAAGGACTAAATAAATAATACTTTTAAATTAGAAGAAATTTATTCTATAAAACTAATAATATATAGCTAATAGCCTTTCAGTTTTAACTATAGATTGTATAAAATATTATATTTTATTATAAGTAATTATTAAACTAATTATATTCTTACCATTAAATCTAAATCCCTTGAGAAGCTAAAGAAGTACTAGATACTTAATAGGAGTATATTAATATAATCCCGCGAAGTATATATATTAAATAAATCTTTCTTAATTCAATATACTTCTTTAGGGAGAAATCTCTAAAGCTTCTCCCTATTTATATAAGTTTTATAAATCAATTTAAAATAGATTGCTTTATTTATTAATCTTTTAAGAAGATTATATAACTTTTAAACCTCTTTTGAGTTTTCAAATAATAATTAGTAATTTTACAAAGAAATACTATAATTAGTTAAATAGTACTAATCTTATTGCTAATATTTAGTATTCTATTAACTAAGATTTCTTAAGTCTTAGTATAAAATATTAGTTTTATTATAGAATTATATATTTCCTTTTTCTCTTTAATTATAATATTGTATTAAATAGTATCTAAATATTAGAAATGAATTCGTTTTATTATTATGTTATTACTTTATATAGAGACTTTAAGACATCTTTTCTTATTTATAAGATTTCTCCTAAAGACGTTCCTACTATTTCTAATATATCTTCTAATAATTCTAGGTTTCTATAAGAAGTAATTAAAAGTATTACTTCATCTATTATTAATCAAGTAATTGATTATATGAAAGTAAGAATATGATTACTAACTAAAATACTAAAAATATAATTAATAATAAGAATTTTAAAAAGAAGATACCTTTTTATTTTAAGAGAACTATAAAATATATAATACTTATTTTTAAGTTATTTATTCTCATTTATAAGAAATAAAAGAAACCTATCATCATTAAAAGGTTTCCTATAATTAAGGTTACTAAGACTCTTATATTTAAGATTATTAAAGTAATTCTAACTTTATCTAATCATAAATATAAAGATATCAATAAGAATAATAAAAAAGAATCCTAAAATCTCTATTTTAGTTATTTATCCTTTTTATTAAGAATTATAATATTTTCAAAGTCTATTACTAAAGTTCTTATTATTACTATAAGTACTATTTAATTAGTAGTATTTATTAGTTAAATATAGAAGTAATCATTTAGTTCCATATTAAATTCCTTACTATTTATAATAGTAAGAATACTAAATTTATAATAAGCATTTTCCATATAACATTCTAATTAGCCTTTTTAACTTTTATATTTATAGATAATTCCTATGAAAGATTAGGAGTTTTATAATACTATTATTATTATTTATACTAATTATACTAAAAGTTGTTTAATTCTTATACCTATTCCCTATATTCTTTCTATAACCTTTATAATTCTTATAATTCCTATTATTACTATAGTACTTTCAAATAACGATTTTGTAACTAGTATTAATACGATTCACTTTCTCTTTATAAGTAAAGATCTAATTACTAGTTTATATTATTTATTTAACTTTTACTTCTTATTCTACTTAAGTAGCTATACTTCCAAGATTCTCTTCAAATTACTTCTTAATACTTATAAATAGATTCCTTATTATAATAGTCTTTTAGGATAGTAGGATAATATTTTAATCTATTATTTCAGCTCTTAGTTCTAGAGGATTAGTTTTAATTTACAAATTTAAACCTTTATATATCTTTTTACTTATAAATTCCAATCTTAAATTGATAAATATTATACTTTCTTATACTTTTAAATTTATTAGTAACTTTATATAATTTATCACTCATCTACATCCTATATTGATTCTACTCAAAAAGACTTAAGTTATATTTCTTCATATTCCTTAGAATTACTTATATAATCTCTTTCAAAGAAGTCTTATTTATAATTTAAATCTAATTACTTTTAGAATTTCTCAAATAGCTATATTAATAGGATTTCAATTAGATTGTTTATTATGAGTTATAGTAAAATAATACAAATAACTAATAGTCTCTCTTCAGAAATCTCTTAATAAAACTAATAATTAGAAATATCTATATATTTCAAATAAGTTTAAAATCTTTCAAGTTCTTTAGAGATTAGACTTACCTTTTAGAGGTTATTATATTAAATCCTAATTATTACTAATTAGTTTCTTTTAATAACAAATCCTTTTCTTTTTAAATCTTTATAAATAGTAAGGATTATAATAAAACTAGTAGATAACTTAAAAATAGTATTTTTATTACTACTAAAGAGAAAGGGAATAACCTAACTTCTACAATTAATATTATAATTATAAATTCCTTTATAGTTCTTTAAATAATATTATTTCGAAATAGTTTTATTATAAGATTTAAATTTATATGTTATTTCTAAAACCTATATCTGAAGAAATTACTAAGGAATCTTTCAAACTTTTCAGCTTTATACTATACTTAAAATATAGATATTAAGTCTCATAAATATAATGAAATATTTAATTTACTCCTTCTTGATATTAGAAATTAGAACTTCAATTAAAATAAACTAACTAATCAATTATAAAGATTATATTAAATCTATTGATAATTACTATATATAATATTATACTTATCCTTTTCTAATAGAGCTTTATCTTATATTATGAAGCTTCTCTCTTATATAAGGAGAGCTTTAAATATATTATAAAATATTTATATCTTACCTTAGATTAATATCTTTCTCATAGAGATCTATAAGCTTTCTCTGTATATATATTTTAGAAGAATAATAGTTTGTAAGCTTTTTAATTATATAGTATTTCGATATAAAAGAATTATTATAAGCTCTTTCTTCTTTTTAAAACGTATTATAATTAGAAGTTATATCTAATTTCTCATATACGATGTTTATATATTTCTAAAAAAGATAAAATATAATTATTAATATAAAAGAAGAGAAAACCCGAGCTTTTATATTGATAATAGTCCTCTTAAAAATATAAGAAAAATGTAAATCTTTAAAATCCTTATTAGGATACTACTATTATAATATACAGAATTACTAATAGCTAAAAAATACTTTTAAGGATTTTGGAATTCTACCTCTTATTCTATTTCTAAAGGATACCTATATATCAATCCTTTTATTATTTTTAAGATAAATAAATTAATTGATTATATGATAAATGAATAAAACAATATATATTCTGAAGATAAATTATTAAAGATATAATCGGTTCAAACTAGAATAAAGTATTTAAATACATATAGATAGGGTAGTTAGGCCTTATATAAGCTAGTATAACTATCAAATAGACTTAATATTATACTTATTCTTATATATTCCTTTCATAGTAGAGCTCTTAGAGATAACTTTATACCTTATAAAATGTTTTCCAAAATATACTATTAGAAATGAAAATTAATAAATAGCCTTTTAGAATGAGTCTTAGAGTATTTAAATGAAACAAATAGTATATTATAATAAACGTATTATAATCTATCATATATTTAACTATCCTCATCCTATAATTAATAAGAAGTATTGATTAGCTCTTTTTAAAATTATTATATATTTAATTCTTAAATACTATAAACAATTTGTTTGTTTTCTTTTTACCTACTAGTTTCTTTCTTCTTCTATATATTGAAAAGTTTAATAATTACTACCTTATACTTATTAGCAGTATATATTAATAAAGTAAACTCTATATATTAGATCTAGTATAAATAGTAATTTTCAATTATTACTAATATCTTAATTATAGCCTACATCTACTAAAGCTAAAGTAGTTGATAATACTTTATTCAATATTACTATTAATTCCTTAATGTATTTTAATTTAAATCCTTTGTTAAGTAATTCTATAGTAATATGTACTTCTTTTACTCCTAAATTCAAGAAATACTCCTTAATTCTAAGGTTAAGAATACTTAGAAATTAAATTCTTAAATCATAATTACCTTTTTTCAGCTTTACTTTCCTATTCATAATACTTTTAATATTTAAAATATCCTTTCTTCTCCCTTAAAATGTTCATTCTATTTAATATTTCTTTTTGGATTATGTATTATTTAAATAATTTAAAAGTCATTAATTTTCTTTTTTACTCCTTAATATCAATATTCTTATGAATTTTAGTAATCTTATTATACCTATTCAACTTCTAAGATTTAAAGTTAGCTTATAAGTATTATAAATGCCTATCTAGTTAAGATAGATTTAGTATTTAAGTAATAATATAAGATTAAGGCAAATTAACTTAAGTTATTTATTTAGTTATACTTTACTAAATCTTTTGGGTTATCAGAACATCTAATACTTTTACTGTTATCTTAATTTCTAAAGTATTTAAAGTTAGTAATATTAAAATTACTATTTTAAAGAAAGCTATTATTATAATAAAGGGATTAACTACTTCTATTAGAATTAAATAAGCCTATAGATATTTTGAAGAACCTCTTGTTCTATCCCTTCTTTTTAAAAATAAAAAGATAATCTAATTTATAGTTATTTAATTATAAACAGAAATAAGAAGAAATTAAACTTACGACTAATATTGTTAAGAATAAAGAAGATAATATCAATAAACCTATTAAGTATCTTAAGAAGTATATAAATCTTATATCTAAATGTATAAAGAAATCTAATTAAATTAGGAATCAGAAGGCTTCTTTTGAAATAAATGGTTTCAAACATTAACTTTAAAATACTAAATATGAAATAGTCAAATTAAATAAGAAGTCTATTATATTTAGGAGTATTTCAATAAAGTCTATTCTTTACAAAAAGGTAATTTAAATACATTTATAGAGAAACAGAATATTTATCTTTTTAAGATAAAGATAATTAGTAATATTTAATCTATCTAAATTATTGCTTATATTATTTACTATTTAAACATTATAGTTTCTTATAGAAGTCATTCTTATATTATTAGAACTAGACGTTAAAGCTATTTCTAATTATTATTATTAATATAAATTTAAATTAAAAAAGTCTTATATTCTAGTTTCTAGGAAGGCTTATAAGATATTTCAAAAATATCTCAATACTATTTAGACTTTAAATAATAGACAAATAAGTAAATTAATTCAAGATTTCGCCTTTAAGTCTGATCTTTTATTGTTCAAGAATAAGAAGGTTAATAATATAAAGAAGTTATTCTAAGTTAAACCTTGGTTCAAATAGTAGGAAGAATTCAAATTAGTCTTGCCCAAAAATCAAACTATTCCTAATTCTACTATTAAAATGATAGTTATTATATAATTTATTATTATTTAACTATTTTAGATTTTACTACCCATCTAACCTTCTATAGTATATTATATATATAGCTCCCTACCTAATAAGTAGCTTTATATAAGGCTTAGTATAAAATCTTTATAGTAAAGAAAAGCCTAGTTATATACCATAGCCTACATATATCTCTATAGGTAGATATAGTAAAAAAGACTTAGTAATATAATATTTAATTTAAACCTGGCCTTAATCTAGAAATATACACATAGATAACGTAAAGTAATAGAATAATAACTAGATATATAAACTTACTAGTATAAGCTATATAATAGTTTCTATAGTAATAGTTTTGAAATATGAAACTTACTATAATAGTATTTATAATATTAACTTATACTAGCTAGGAATAATACTACTAGCACACTCTAAGAATACTAGCCTTATAGATAAATAAGAGTAGTAAACTACTATAGACTAACCCTCTCTTTATCTTTCAATACATTCAAGTCAATAGCTATCTCTCTACAATAATATTACTACTCATAATGATAATAATAATAATAATAATAATAATAATAATAATAATAATAATAATAATAATAATAATAATAATAATAATAATAATGATAATAATA